>JAEIFZ010000057.1:0-66906 GCA_018904035.1 Zaprionus ornatus | reverse complement strand
CTATTTATATGATCAAAATAATTCAGTATAACACTATTTACTCAACTAGGTATTCTCAATACAATTAACACATTAAAGAAAAATATTGAGAAATAATATTGTAAATATAAAACATTATGGTTTACCCGCCTATAGGGTATATACATTTCGTGGGGATGGACAGTCTATTAAGATGTGTTCTAATGTTATTGGAGAAGTAGTGTGTTGACAGTAAATACAATTGTAGTTTATATTATGATTGAATATTTAGTATGTCCTAGTCTTAGTCTAATAAGTTTGGTTTGAATGTTTTTTGGGATTGCATCATGTTGTATGTTTTTTATATAATGGTTGTGGTTTATATTAGCATCATTTATATTTTGATACCATCTAGATGTTTGGTTAAGTCGATTTAATTTGCTTTTAAGTAGTCTTATTTTGATGACGTTGTTTTAATCCCAGGTGTTAAAGTTGTTGGTAAAGATTAGAGGAAATTTAGGTGCTAATTTAGCTTGGTAGTCGGCTAGTTCATTACTCTTTATACCTTTGTGTCCCGGTACCCAAAGTAATAATATCTTAGGGTAAAAGGACATTAACAAACTTCTTATTGTGGCAGTGTAGTATGTGACGTTTACACTGTTTTCAATGGCCTGAAGTGAAGATAGGGAGTCTGAACAAATTACAAATTTACCCGGTTTAGTTTTAATAAGTTGAATAGCTTCGTAAATTGCTATAATTTCGACAGAATAAATTGAAGAGAAATTTTGAAGTAAACCTCTTTTTAAAGTTTGATCTTCAGTAGTGATAGAAAAGGATGTTGAGTGTTAGGTTTTTAAACCAACTGTGTATATAAAAGTATGATTGGAGAATTGATTTTTAATGGAGATAAACTTTTTTGTAAAGATTATTGGATTGGTGTTTTGGGTATTAAGATTGGAAAGCTCTATGTTAATTGTATTCTTGTTTAGTTTCCAAGAAGGTTGTTTGAGTGAAATTGCAGGAGGTTGATAGACTTTAATATCTAAATCGCTGCAAAAGTTTACTCCTCTATTTATTGCTGATAGGAATTTAGTTTTAGTTTTATTAAATCACTTTTTTTCAATTTCTTTACTATTAAGTTTAATGGCGATTCTTTAGAAAAATATATGTTTTTAATTAGTTTAGCTTGTAAGAAATTTCTACGTTCGACTACTGTGTTTATTCCAGATTCCATTAAAAGATTGTTAATAGGCGTTGATGGAAATGCTCCTAGACCTATTCTGATTGCATTATTTAATATAGTTTGAATTCTTTTTAGCTGCGCATGTGCTGTATTGCCATAGATTCAAAGACCATAATCAATTTTAGATATAATTATTGATTTGATGATGGATATTAAGATGTGTGTGTGGCAGTTGAATTTATGTCTTGAAAGACATCTAATTATATTTACTGATTTAGATAGTGAAAAAGAAAGTTCGTCTAAATATTTTGACCAATTATATTTGGTATCAAATGTTAATCCAAGTATTTTCATTTATGAAACAGTTGGTAAGAGATAGTTGTTTGTTGAAATTTTGCATTGGCAATTACGTTTCCTACAGATGTGCAGGTGTTTGCATTTATTAAGTGATAGAGATGATCCCGTAGTAGAGCACCAATCAATGATTTTTTTGAAAATATTATCTAAGTTTGCTGTGTGTTGACGTTGGTTCTGGTTAAATTTCACGAGAATATGAAAATCGTCTGCGTAGCCTACAAATGTAAGATTTCTTTGAATGTTGATTAAGTTAGCCAGTTTATAATATACTATAAGAAAAAGAATTACTGAACTACTGAATGAGTGCGAAATATTATAAGCAACTCGGCTACTGAATGAGTGCGAAATATTATTAGCAACTCGACATTTGATTTTCCTGTTTTTCATAAAATTAATAACATATCTAAGTATGTTATGTCCTATGTTCTATTCTTGAAGCTGTGTTATAATTGCATGTATTCCAATCTTATCGAAAGCTTTATTAAAATCAAGTGAAATTATTGAAATGTGCTGCTTGTGTGATAGTGATTCCGTTATGAGGTGATCTATGCAAGCTAGATTATCTAAAACGGACCTACCTCTCTTGAAACCTACTTAGTTTTTGTGAATAAGTTTGTTTGTTGTTACAAAACACCATAACCTTTTAGCTATAATTATGTCCAGTATTTTGGCAACACAAGGGTTAAGACTGATTGGTCTATATGAAGTGATTGAGGTTTTGTCTAAGTTTGGTTTGTCAATAGGAATTACTAGGCTGGTCTTATATTGTTGTGGAATATGACTATGAAATATGTTGTTGAAATGTTTAAGTAGGCGTGTTGTCACAGCTAACGAGGCATTAGCTATCATTGGATAAGAAATTCGGTCGATTCCAGGTGTGTGACCTTTTAGGCTAGATACTGCAGAGTCTAATTCAATTTGGGAGATGTCAGATTCGATTTGTTGAGCTGAGCGAGACGGACATGCTATGTATGGATATGTTTTGCTGTATTTGTTATTAATAAATGTAGGAGAGAAATTTAGATCTTTGGATTGGTTAGACCAAAAATTCGCAAATGTGTTGGCTATTGTTTTGTCATTGCAGATAGGAGAGGAAAATTCGGAGCAATTTATAATATGGATGTGTTTTCTATTGTGCAGACCACAAAATGTTCTAATATTGGACCAAATATTCCTAGATGTGGATTGCGGATTAATGGTTGATGTAAATTGTTTAACTGATTCTTTTTTGGCTATTTTGAGTTCTCTCCTAAATTTAACTGCGGTCTTACGAAAATGGATAATGTTCTCATTGGTAATGTATTTTTTTAATTTGTTTGCCGCTTGTTTTTTCTCACGATTAAGAGCTTGTATTTTTGGATTCCACCATGGGACGTTTTTATTATTTTTAATTATTGTAGTTTGCGGAATGGTGTAGTGAGCACTTTGTAGAATGATTTTATTAATACTTGCAGCTTCTTTGTTAATATTATTAGAAAGAGGTATAATATTATTGAAATAGTTAGTTTTAATTTGAAAGTTAAGCCAATCAGTTAAGATTAATTTAAAAATAGGTTTACTTTTTGATGAGCTTTGTTCATTAGAAGTAGAGAGTGTGATAAGGATGGGGTAGTGATCACTACAAATCTGCCACTGAATGAATGGAAATATATCTCTGGAGAACAGAAGGAAACGTCGATATGGGTATACGTATTGTGAGTAGAAAAATGAGTGGGTGATTTATCGTTTAAAACAATAAAGTTGTTATTAGTAACAAATTCGGTAAGCGTTTTACCCCTTTGGTTGTTTTTGGGGGAACCCCATAAGGAACTCCAGCTGTTAAAATCTCCCAATATAAGCATATTGGAGTTAGTATTGATAATATTAAGTAAGTTAGATTCTGTGAATGATTTAGTTGGTGGTATGTATGCAGAAATTATTTTCAGTTTTTTAATAGAGTGTGCTACAATTCCAGTGGCGTCAAAGTCGTTTGGTAAAGTAACTGAGTAGTTTTGGATAGAGTTGTGTATTAATATTGCTGCACCTCCATAAGTTGGAGAATAGTTGTTTGAATACAAAGTGTAATTAATAGGGATGGGTATATTGTTTAGGGAATGGAGGTGTGTTTCCTTTAGGGCTATGATTTGAGGGTGATATTTTTTTATAATAATTTGCAGTTCTCTGTAATTGTTTATATAGCCACGGATATTCCATTGAATAATAATTAAGGACATTATTAGTTTAGAGAAGAAATATAGTTAACGATAGTTATTGTACAATGTGATATTTTTACAGTGATTTTGTTTGTATATATTTTTGTGTTCTCGCTCGACTGACTGAGGTGCCCATCTTTCCAACTAGGTTGTATAGGATGCACTCCCCAGTCAGCCGGCCGAGAACACAGGATTAGAACAAAATTATTATAGACCCTCCATATTATCGGAGCTGTCTATAGAATTGTCATCAGGCATAAATTTTAATGATTTTTCAAATTTGTCTTGCGATTTTAAAATTTAAAGTGTAACGTGTAACGGTATTACTTTTGTTCGGACGATCTGCGCTAGCGTGGCACGCTTTAGAATCCGGCTCTAGCTTTGGGGGTGGTGGTCTTGCTTTGGCAGACCCGACTACCTGATACACTATAATAATTTTTAAGATTAGGATTGAGCGTGCTGCGACAAGAAAATGAACTAGATAAGCTAAACCGGACTAGAGATACAAAATAATTCAAAAATTATATGAATAGGGAGAGAGAGGGGAAAAGAACGCAAGATTTGGTATAAAAGCGCAGCCACTGGTGTTATTGTGGTCGCGAATGCCCACCCTACCTAGATCACCAACCTAAAAGCATGGCTCTGGTGACCCCTGTGTCCCCTACGACCGCGGAATCATCAGCATGAGTTCGCTAATATAAATTAGTTAAGTTTCATGTTTCATCATTGATTCCGGGCGTAGGGGAGGCATCGGGCGTCTTCCATCGAGGTGTGAAAAATAATTGCAGACACACCTAAAGATTTCAAAAAAAACAACAAAATTTTTACGGAAAACTTTCAAGGTATAATCACTTCTTGTGAGAATTCAAAATAAAAAAAAAATATAAATTTGTTTTCAATGGCGCATGCATATGTATAATAGTAACGAAAAATGGCGTAAATGATGTATGATTAAGAACTAAAATAGAGTATAAACGAATATTTATATAAGAGTAGGGAATGTAGTAAGTCGGCTACTCAATTGTTTGTTCAAATGTTTGACTTGAGCGAGAATCCGTACTAGATGTAATTCCTTAACACTTCTGAATTAAGCAAATGTATATGTACTAATATAGCAGCATTTAAGTTTAAGTTGAGTAATACTTTAGGTTTCTTAATTATTTATATAATTCCTCACTTTGCTTTCAGCTTCTAGATATTCGTGCCTTTCTTTAATTAACTTCATGTTTTTTCTTTACTTCTTTCTATTTTTATACTTTCATTTAAATTTATCTTTCTTCACTTAGATCTTTTAGATTTAATAACGTTTGGAGGCTCATGTTGCACGATATTATTTGCAATTAACCAAAAAAAAAATTATCAAAAATAATAAATTTTCAAATAATACATAAAAAGAAAATATATATAAAGGAACGAACTCACAGGCTTTAATTCCAACGTCGAAAGATCGATCTCCCGGTCATGGTTCCTGGAAATATGGAGCGATTTTGTTGTCTCCGCGTGACATTATATTATTTAGATTATTTTTCTTTGTATTTATTAGCGAACATGAGCTGAGCCAAAACTTTCCTATTCTCCTAATGTTTCATCTTTTTTTATTATTTATTCATTTAAAACCAAATACATTCATGAAAGCCAGAAGGGCAAAATAACCTAATTATGAAAACTCTGCTCTTATGTTCGCATTATCTTTAAACCTCGAATTGAATTCCCTTCTGCTGGTGCAGGAACATCTTGCCTGCTTTTGGGCGTAGGATTAAATATTTGGCATTAGATTTGATTTTATTGTTGAATTATCCTGCATGTTGATGTTTAGATCGATTTAGATTGAGACGATTTAAGAGATGATGTGTTTTCCTGTTTGAATTATCGTTGGTAGGTTGAGGTTATGACCTGTTAAGGCCTAAGAGGCCTTGCCGCGGGCTCTAAGGTGTCGCTGTTTTTCTTTTTATTTTTCTTTTTAGGTTAGAAAAAGGGTGCTCCTATTGGCAACTAGTATAAGGGGGGTGCTACTATTGGCAACTAGTATAAGGGGGGTGCTCCTATGAGCAACTAGTATAAGGGGGTGCTCCTATGAGCAACTAGTATAAGGGGGTGCTCCTATGAGCAACTAGTATAAGGGGGTGCTCCTATGAGCAACTCGCCAAATTTCGCCTTTGAAAAACCACAATTTAATTAGAAAGCGACTCTTTCGTGCTACTATTACTCTACGTACCTTGGCGATGCAAATAGTTTAATAATTCTTTCTTATATTTTCTTGCTTTCGCAATGTTGGCGGGAAAACAGGGTTTAGTTGAGCGTTGAGCTGTGAAAGTTTTAGTAACAGCAAATTGTAACCTCACAATTGTTTGTTCACAGCAGAAAATAAATATCACTTACGAGGGCCGAGAGTGAAAACGCAGGAATTGAATTGATTGTGCACAATTTATAATTTCTATTTCTTTTTTTTTCAATCTCTTTTATTTAATTTTCACTTGCAACTATGAGATCTAATTAGAACACGTCTGATCTCCTTGACGATTGCAGCAGGAAAAGATCGAGACAGGAAAGAGAGCCTGGCTCAACCATGCGGCTTGACCTGGAAGCAACCAATGGTAGAGCTTTTTTAACAGCAACCCTAACTTAATTGAAACTGTAATGTTACCCTGCTTCTGCTGTTATCATTAACATTTCATTACAAGCCGAGCTTTGCTTGAAACAAAAAAAATCTTTTATTCGGTGAAACTTGCAGTCCACAAAAAACTACTGCCTACTTTCAGGAACTGACTTTAATCGGCTTCAGGCGCCGCTACAAAAGTTGTCTTTTAGATAATGATCGAGGTAAGACTTGAACTTTAGATTTCATAGAATTTGGTTTTTTGTTTGCTTCAGTAGGAGAAATTGTAAAAAGATCATATAAGTCGCTATAATGTATAATATGTATAATGTTGGCTTAATGTTAACAGAAGTTCATCGTTCTGGTGAGGTGCTTTTATTTAAGATTGTTTGCACTGGTGTAGTATTTTTAGATATTTCAGAGTATGTTGGACGGTCAATTGAGTGATTTTTTTTATATATGTCATGCCGTTTTGTTGTCAACTTGCATGTTAGTCTTAATCGCTATAATTTCTTATTGTTTAATGTATATAGGGCATTTTTTATCATTTGAGGTGTGACTAGTTATTTTAGATGTTTTACAATTAATACAATTAATATCTTTTTGACAAGTTTCATGTATTTCATCATTTAATTGGTAGTTATCTTTGCATGTGGCGCAGACTTTATCATTTCTACACACTTTAAATGTATGTCCAAAACGGTAACAGTTGTTGCATCGTAGAAGAGTTGGAATGTATGGCCGAATTGCAGCTCTCTCATAACCAATCATAATGTGTTCTGGGAGAATCGTTGAAGAGAATGTTAAGATATGTAAACCAGTTTCCGCCAATGATCCATCAATATTGCGCATTTTTTTTTTGACTCTGGAGACATTTTGCGATTGGAGCTCTGTTTGTATTATTTCTTCAGTGATGCCGCGAAGGTTATTGCAATATATAACTCCCTTACATGAGTTAAGCGTTCGATGCTCAGAGACGGTAACTGGAATATCATTGGTGAAGTTGGACATCTTGAGTAGTTTTTCGGCTTGCATAGCATTTTTAGTTTTAACCAGAAGGTCACCACTTTTTAGTGTGCGGCAAAATAAAACTTCGCCATCACAAGTATAATCAATGATTTTTTTAATAGCAAATGGAGATAATTTGAATTGTTTATCGGTATCATTATTTCTTGAAATGACAATGAACTTGGAACTTATTGTATTCGTTGATTGTTTTTGAGACAGCAATGTTGTCTACGTTGCCTTTTGGCGATCGGGGGGACCCCTCTCACCAATCGTTTCGCGATCTACAGTTATTTTGTTCTACTTCACTTCACTTCTTTCTTTGTTTGCACAGGCAAGTAGACAGCTTAACTGTAAACACTGATAAGCAGACTTTGTTTTGTGACACTTGTGGGAGCTAGTGAAAAAGACAACCGTTCACCTTGAGATCACAATTGAGACTGTCAGATTTCAATTAAAAATAGCTTTTTCTCAAAATTATAATAATTATTTTACATTTAATATAAATAATTGTATAACGTTGACGTGTGAAGACGTGCTTTTATCGAGCTCCGCACAAAATCGGTTGTTTTGAGTGAAGTGAACGACTTTATTAGTCGTAAATAAACTAAATAAATTATCCGAAAGCGAAAGACACGCACTATGCGATGCACGATCGCAAAAATATACATAGTGATTCTTTATCTTAAATAATAAAACTTTGAGTCAGAACGACACTCGCGCTCAGTGTCAGCGTGAGCAAGACGAACGCCGGCTCTCAATTCAACGCAATAAGCCGTACTTTTCCTACGTCTCCCCGACAACTGCAAACGCAGACATCGAGCGGTCAATAAGCCATAGCCCAAGGAACCTTCTTCTACCAACAAATCAAGAAAGAGCGCGCTCTTGCTCTCCCTCTCTTTTAGCTCCGACGCAAGCCCCGCTACCTCCAACAACAACAGCTGGAGCAATACCGACAGCCCGCTCTATCTGCTGCACTACCAGCAAAACATAAACAAAAAAGCTGGGTCGACCTGGCAGACTGGAATGGACCGCTACATTACAATAAAAAGCTTAGCCCGCAAAATTCAGATTCAGAAATCAAGCCGAAAAATACACGCGACAATTCTACCCTGATTAACAATGTAGCCCCCGCAAATACCAACAGATTCGCTTTGCTGACAGATACCGCTGAGGACGTGCCGCTGGGATCCGTTGATATCGAACCGAAGAAAACAAAGCCTCCTCCAAAATACGAGGGTCGTTTGATAAGTCCGTGACTTTTTAAAAAATATATTTTTTTCGTCAAAGAAGCGTTTTATTTCTCAACATAATCTCCTTTTAGCTCTATACATTTAGTCCAGCGTTTTTCCAATTTTTTTATTCCTTCCAAATAATAGGTTTTCTCAAGGCCCTCAAAATAGTCGTTTGTTCCTGTGATGACCTCTTCATTTGACCCGAATCTCTTACCGCCGAGCCATTTCTTCATGTTTGGAAACAAAAAATAGTCACAGGGGGCTAAATCTGGAGAATATGCTGGATGGGGTAGCAGTTCGTAGACCAATTTATGAAATTTTGCCATGCTGACTACACACGTGTGCACCCGTGCATTGTCCTGATGGAACAGCACTTTTTTTTTCGCCAAATGCGGTCGTTTCTGCATTAAATCAATATCGAATCTGTCCAAAAGCTCTGAATAATATTCGCCGGTGATCGTTTTACCCTTTTCAAGGTAATCGATGTGAATGATACCTTGTGCATCCCAAAAAACTGTGGCCATGACCTTGTTGGCCGACAGACCCACCTTGGCCTTCTTTGGTGCACGTTGACCCGGAGAAACCCACTGTCTTGATTGTTCTTTGGTCTCTGGTGTGGTGTGGTGGATCCATGTTTCGTCTACGGTAACGAAACGGCGCAAAAATTCGTTTGGATTGCGGTTGAACATCGCCAAACACTCCTTTGAAATGGTCACACGGTTGCGCTTATGGTCGTGTGTGAGCAATCGCGGCACCCATCGCGCGGAAAGCTTTTTCATGTCCAAATATTCATGTAAAATGTGATGTACCCGTTCAGTTGAGATGCCTACAGCCTCAGCTACCTCACGCACTTTCATTCTCCGATCATCCAATATCATTCCATGGATTTTGTCGACGATTTCTGGCATGACGACCTCTTTTGGGCGACCTGAACGTTCGGCATCACTTGTACTGGTACGACCACAACGGAACTCAGTAAACCATTTCTTAACCATTGAAATTGATGGTGCAGAGTCCCCATAATATTTATCAAGTCTTTCCTTGGTTTCGGTGATGGATTTTTTACGCAAAAAATAATGCTTAATTAGCACACGAAATTCACTTTTTTCCATTTTCGTTAAAATTCACGAGATCGTCTGCTTTCAATGCCTATAAAACGCAAACTAAGAAACGCAGCTTTCTCAAAATTTTACAGTCAGCTGTTAATCGATAACTGCTGACAGGAGCAGTGTTGTATTTAGAGCAGGTGCGCGGCAAATACAAAAAGTCACGGACTTATCAAACGACCCTCGTACATCCGCGAGAAGAGCACAAGCGGTCTGGTAAATACTTTGATTGGCCTTATTGGAAAATATTACCCCCACAGTTATTGCACTTTTTCTCGCTTGCATTTTCTTTATTAAACACCAGCTCCTTCTGCACCATATGATCACAGTAGAAGAGCCGCATAAACGTAACGCTCCTGTACAATGTACAAACTGCCAAGAATACGGCCAGACGAGGTCGTATTGCACCCTTCGCCCTGTGTAGGTAGTCTGTGGAGATCTCCACGACTACCACGGACTACGTTTATGCGGCTCTTCTACTGTGATCATACGGTGCAGAAGGAGCTGGAGTTTGAAAGTCGTTTTTGGTGCAAAATCTCTGTCAAACTAATAAAGAAAATGCAAGCGAGAAAAAGTGCAATAACTGTGGGGGTAATCACACAGCAATCTATAAAGAGGTGAAATGCCGTCTTCACAAAAAAATGAACACGGCGCGGGCACACCAAGGAACAGCTACGCTGACACCATCGGAAACAAGTCCAGAAGCATTACTTTCGAAAGCAATAAGGTCCGCTCCATGGCCTATACCCACCACTAACAAGATAACATTTGAAAACGGTTTAAAATCATTTATGACGCCTCTAACCTAAAATTCCCAAACCCCTCATGAAGTGCATACAAAATTAGATACACAACAAAACTATACCTATATGATGCAAGCCTTACAAAAGATCATGATGGAATTTATGACATTTATGAGGACCATCATTCAAGACATGATGCGTAATCAAAACCTTTTGATTCAAATGCTTGTAGCCCAACAATCAAAATAAAAAATGGCTACCTTACGCATAGCTACGTGGCGTTTCACAGCGCAAACTTGAGCTAGCTCAATTCCTACATGAGAAGCATATCGAAGTAATGCTTCTTTCGGGAACTCATCTCACAAGCAAATACAATTTTCAAATGAGAGACGACCAGTTCTATGGTACAAATCATCCGGACGGAAAAGCACACGGTGGGACTGTCATACTCATAAGGAACGGTATGAAGCACCACTTTTACAAAGAGTTTGCTAAAAATCATCTTCAGGCCACATCTATCAACATACAGCTGGAGGTCAACACTCACCTCACACTAACGGCCGTATACTTTACTAATTCACCTCCGCCAGTACGCAGAAAACGTGAAACCACCATACAGATTGACTTCACACAAAACAAACTGGCTCAGGTATAAAAAATATATAAGTTCACACATTGAGCTAATCCCAAAACTCAATACTGAACCTGATATAGAGAACTGCACGTGTACCATACATTGCAATCCATCCTTACTGAATCAGCTCTTAGTGCAACATCCAAAATCAAAAACATTACATTTAATTCGAATAAGACCAACGTACAAATCGAGCAACTCGTCCACGTAAAACGACTCTTAAAGCAGTCCTACCCGAAAGCACACACAAACTTCTAAAGTCTTACCTCTATGACAGAAAGTTTGCAGTGGCGGTGCAACACTGCCACTTCCACTGCACTGTGGTCCAGAATTCGATTTTCTTGGCATAAAGTCTAAAAATTAAGCTACAGACTTGAAACTTTGTATATTTTGTTGTTAATACACATATACAATAGTTTGCACACAAAATTTGGAGTCCGTGCAACCACGCCCTCTCTGGCCTCCCATTTTAACTACTGGTATGGCTCAGTAGTCAACGAAATTTTATTGTTTTTTAAATATAATAAATGTGTATTCGTGTACATATATTGTTTTATGAATAATCGCCCTCTTCTTCTTCTAGTTCTACATTATAAATTTCCGAATCTGAACTTGAATCAGAATCAGAATGTGAATCCAATATTTTGTCTGATGGATCCTGTTTAAAATTAGACTGTATTTCCAAAAGACTTATTACTGCCTTCGGAAGTGGTTTTTTCTTATTTTTTCAGTTTCAAATTTCTGCTTGTAAGCACTATGACCAGTTGTCCCATCAAATCCGTAGCTGCAAATTAATTTGATTTTGAAGATATCTGGAAATTGCTTGAAAACATCCGATTGCAACTTAATTAATCTTTGAGCTGTATGATCTAAGAGATTTTGTAATAGCACTTGAGCAGTATTTTCCATTACTTCTATACCCTCTGGTCGGCACTGTAATTTTGCTTCGATCAATTCATTATAGGGCGGATATATGTCGCTGTTATGGCTTTTATTTAAAAGCCTGGTGTTTATATATTGCTGTTTGTCAGCGTGTTTTCCAGGAGATAAGCTAGAGCTTCATCTGGTGAAAGAGGAGTTGGTTTTTGCCATTGAATTTGCATCCTCGATTCGCTTGGAAATTCTGGTGTTTTTAAAGTTTCTTTAAGAACAAAGGCAACGTCCCTTTTGCATTATTTTCTAGCAGAAACAGTTGCTGCATGAATCAAAAGATTTGTGTCGTTATCACTTTCACTTGCCAGATTGGATGCCAGTTTCCTTTTTAATCTTGCTCCTGCATTTTGGTAAGATAAGTTTCGGCGTCCCATTTGCTGTGGTGTCTTGGAGTTTTCAAAATCACTAGCAAGAATTGTTATCTTATACGCCATCCATTTAGTATGTTTGGAAATAAATCGGTCTAGTTGTCTGTTACACTCGGGCAGTTTTCTTTTAATGAATAATTCAAAATTGACTATTTTTTTGTCAATCTCTTCTTTATTTTTTGATTCCAGATTATTGTTGTTTTGCGGAATAAACGTAAGCTGAAACATAACTTATTTGCCGATTGTTACGCCTCCAAATGTCCAGGAGGTCGCTATGTTTGAACTCGAACTTGCCTATATAAAATCAAATTCTTAAAAAACGAGCAAAAATGGGCAAAAGATATTACTTTACCGTCAAAGACAATAGTTAAAGGTACAAACTGACGTTTTTAACTTTTGTCAGAAATTGTCAGAAAATTATTTATACTCCACGAAGCACAGGGGACACGTTAGAATCTTCTATTAAAATACACATAAATTGAATGTTACACAACACAAAAACAGTACAACTACACATATATTAGCTACATACGTTAAAAACAACATACCTTGGCTTTTATTTTCCATATTTTACTATAATTTATTGATGCGTATTAACAATCGTACCACGTGCAAAAGTAAGCAAATAATTTGGCGGGAATTGCCTTCTCTCAATCAGCTGTTTAACACTGCACCCCTAAAAGCTCATTAAAAGCTTTAGTATAGCTTTCGGTCAGTTTTGCTTTTGTTTTTTATTTATTTGATCAATTTTCTTTTAGAAAATAATTGATAAAGGACGATATATTGACATAAAAATTTTGACTAAATGACAAAAAAAACGAATTCTGGACCATAGTGCACTGATCATAAAATTGAGGCTGAAGTGACGTTTACGCTAAACAGACAAGATTGCCCACCATCTTGTTGAACAACATACCACTCCCGAAAGCAGATGAGGTAGCGTACCAAGGAGTACATTTTGACAGAAGACTCACATACCGCAGGCACATTGAAGCCAAAAAAAACTCAACTTAAACCCAAAGCCAACAACTTACACTGGCTCATCAACTCTGGTTCTCCGCTCAGCCTAGATCACAAGGTCTTACTCTACAATTCTGTATTGAAACCTATCTGGACCTATGGCTCACAGTTATGGGGCAATGCCAGCAACAGCAATATTGACATCATACAGCGAGCTCAATAAAAGATTCTGAGAACCATCACTGGGGCACCGTGGTACGTTCGGAATGAAAACATCCAAAGTGACTTAAATATCCCACCAGTTATCAATGCAATTACGGAACTTAAGGAAAAATACCATAGCAAGCTTAACTCGGACCCCAACCACCTAACGAGAGGTCTAACCCAGCTCAGCAGTCGTTCCCGTCTCCGGCGAAAGGACCTACCAACCCAGTGAAGAAATTTTTAGGGCCGTCTAATTATAGAACAGCTGGAAAAATAATACAACTGTTCAGAAAAAAACTTGTTATAGTAAAGATTTTTTAAACTTATTGTTAGTTCTTATACAAGAAGATTCAATAAATAAAAGCAAAACAAAAAAAAAATATATATAAATAATTATTATTTTTAAATAAATTTTAATAAATATTTATTGACCGTTTAAATTTTATTTAATGAAAATCAATAAGAACATTTCACATATCGATCGCGGCAGCAAGCGAACCTCGAATACGTTCAACATCATCAGTGCTAAAGTACGGGACATAGCTCAGTTAGCCACTGTTCAACTCATGCGGCAGTTGAAATTGAGCTTCGATTCCCTGGGTGGGCAGGTTCACATTTTGTGTTTTCATATTTATTTATTATTATTTTATATATTTAATTTTACATATTTTTCAAATTTTCCCCTTATTTTATTACATAATTAAATGTACATAATTTAAATATTTATTAATTATCAAATATACATTTATGCGTTTACACATGAAGACACAATATGGATTTTTAGCTCGTGACAAAAAATCAAGAAGATGCAAATGTAACGAATTTTGGCACGCGCTAAAAACGCATACAAATACTTATTGCCCTCTCGCTTATTCTAGTGCTTACGATACTTGTCACACAATGCTTTTGCATTGTCTATGCGTTCTTCTTCTTCTGTTCGTCAATTAAATTTGTGCGTGTCATTCGAACATAGTAAAATAAAATGAAATTTAAATCCAAATATAGCGCAATTTAAATAGTCGTGAAGATTTGTTTTACCTTTCAATAAAAAACTTTTTATAAATTCGTTTGGTACACCAAACCAAATTCTTTATTGACATAAGCATAGATATTTTTTCTTTTTTTGGTAATCGGTAGCAAATTCGAGCGTCGATTCTCTACCGTTATTAACAAAAGTACTATAATCCAGGACCTGACTGTAGAGTTCGACCTGTTTTATTTAGCACGCTGCTAAAAGACGTGTGCCAAAAGTAAATAAAGCGTTCTTTAATTTCGTCTCTCTTTCCGTAGTTTGTCTCTAATGGCCTTCAAAGTTCAATATGATTCCACTTAGATGGTTCTATATTTTCTCAATATTTTACAATTAGAACTCTAGAATAGCGATCATAAACCCTTCTAAAGTTATGAATCTTCGAGTGGGACGGCCATACATATGTCTGCGTATCCACATGTAAAAATACACCAAGCAGAACCCTAGGAACCCTAACCAAAGATGCCAGTGAGCCCAAAAAACAACAGTCATACGAGGTGTGTTCAAAAAGTACGGTGACTTTTCAAATTTCGAGGGCAATGTACTTTCGATTATCGATTTCCGAACATCTGTTCAAAGATTCAAGTGAATGGCATTTTTTGTTTGATTATGAGAGGCGTAAAGGTTATAAGTGTTTTGCGTGCTCGTCGATTTTTTGCTATTGTTGCAAATTTGCTATTGTGTTCGTTTTGATCATGGCGCCAAACTGCGCATGACCGCGTTAGCTTAAGCGCAACAACATTAAACATGGGAAAATACATGGCGAGTTTGCCGAATGTGTCGAAATTGGAGCGAATGATTTTGTTGCCTATTACTTAAGGATTATGATTTGGACAATATTTTAAACATTGACGAAAGTGGGCTTTTTTGTAAGGCTATGCCAAGTTCAACTTTTTATCAAAGTGCGGACAAGCTCAAAGGATTCAAGGCTCAAAAAGTACGAATAACTGTAGTCTTCATTTGCAATGCGACTGGCAGCTACAGAAAGGTCATAACAATTGGCAAGTCTCAAAAACCACGTTGCTTCAAAAATAACACCTTGCCTATCCCTTATTTCGCTAACAAAAAAGCTTGGATGACAGGAGAGCTTTGGCGAAAAGTATTAATGACACTTGATGAGGACATGTTTTAAAGAATAGAAAAGCTGTGTTATTTGCGAACAAACGCTTCCTGCCACAAAAATCTGAAAACATTGAAAAATATAAAACTTATTTTCATGCCGCCAAATACAACAGCAGTCTTGCAGCAATTAGAACAAGGAATTATACATTGCAGTGCACTGTTTCAAAGTTGAATACCGACGTATTTTGGTAAAAAAGCAGTTGTCAGAAATAAAGAGAGAAAAGAACATGAAGCAGTTCCTGAAAGAGATGTCATTACTAGACGTGCTTCATTTTGTACATCACGCTTGGGATTTGGTGAACATTTTCAAGTGCTTTCAAAAGGCAAGCACATTTTTCAGTTGATGATGGTGATCTTGAAATGAGTCAACATGCAAATAGGACGAATACGAGGGCTGCTATATATATTTCTGGCCTAATAATGAAAATACGAATATTTATCAACGAAAATGGTTCTATTGTTTTTCAAAATATTCTCCATCAAGATTTATGCACTTTTGCATGCGCTCAAACCAATTTTCGAAGCACTTTTTCCCCTCCGATTGAGACACATCCAAAACATGGTTTTTGAATGCTTCAACAGCATCTTCTGGTGACGAAAATCGTTGACCACGCATTATTTTCTTGATGTTTGGGAATAAAAAGAAGTCATTGTGTGTCAAGTCAGGGCTGTACGGCGGATGACCCATCAATTCGACGTTTTGGCCGGTGAAAAATGATCTGGTTTGAGCCGATGTGTGAGAGCTCGAATTGTCATGGCGCACAATGATTCGTCTTGGTTGGATTTGACTCGTCTTGGAAGGGTCGATTGCTGTTTTGTTTCGGGCTCATACGCATAGATCCATGATTCGTCACCTGTGACGATCTTATAAACGTCTTTTGAAGCACCGCGATAGTACTTTTCCAGCATTTCTTTACACCAATCCACACGAGCCTTTTTTTGAGCGATTGTCAAATCTTGCGGGATCCAACAAGAAAAAACCTTTTTTACGGCCAGGTGTTCATGCAATATCGAATGTATGCTGGTGGGAGAAATGCATAGGCATGCCTCTATCTGAAGGTATGTTACATGACGGTCTTGCATTATCAGTTCACGTACGGCATCAATGTTTTCTGGCACAACGGCTGTTTTTGGACGACCTTCACGGAATTCGTCTTTGAGCGAGCATTGGCCACGATTGAATTCGTTATACCAGTTTTTCACAGTGCTATAGGATGGTGCTTCATAGCCATACAAAGATTTTAAATCATCGATGCACTCTTGTCGTGATAATCCACGTCGAAAGTTGTGAAAAATGATCGCACGAAAATGTTCACGAGTTAATTCGTTTCTTTGGCCGAGATGAATTTTTTAATTCTTTGTAAATAAAACAATTCACGATTAAATGACAAAACGTTCTGAGTGATGTTATGCTAAAAAATGTCAAACTTTCCAATGAAAATGTCAGATTGCACCTGGCAACACTTAGTGTTGCCTAGGCCAGAAATATTGTATATATAGCACCCTCGTATGTGGCAATCGATGAGAGCCTGGTTTGTTACGGTACCTTGACGACAAAAGAGATAACAAGTGCTCTTCTGAATGAGCGGACTGAAGATGAAGATCAGCATAGCGATGATGACGATAAGAATAGCAGTGATGAAGAACCAAAGCTGCCAACTGTCAAAGAAGGTTTTGTTCTGGGTTACTTAGAGAGCTTCCAAAATTAGAGGAAAACCTATTGATAATAAGGACAAAGAACGTTGTTCAAAAAAAGATATTAGATTATTTTAAGTAAATATGTATATTAAGTAATAAGAATAATAAATTCCATCGAAAAGTACATAAAAATGGAAATTATGGCTTGATTGCGGTTAAGTGCATTTTTAGGATAAGTGCACATTTTTTCGAGTCAAACATGGTGAGGCATTAATTGCCACTGTACACAAACAGGTACAGGAATATGGGCATTTTAAAAAGACCGCCACTTTGAACAGAAACAATATATCGATAAGGCCTTTTTACAATCGATTAAATAATCTGTTGTGAATAGCTGATAGTTGCTCGTGAAGCGATAGGCTTTTGCTTTTGTTTTGCATTGAAGCGTCTTTGGCAGTCTGACGCATTTTGTGTAACTTAGTGAACATTTTTCTCCACAATGCGTAAATACGAAAATTCTCCCAATACTACAACTTTTGACATTGCATTGATACCGCCAGATCCAGATTGCAATACTGATGAAGAAGAGGGAGATGTAGAAGATCTATTAGGAAAAATAATGCCAGAAGATGTTCCTGGTGAGATAGATTTATTTGGGTGTAGCGATTGTGAAGAAGACGTATTACATCAGGAGTCCCGCTAGAAAATGAATACTCTAAAAAACAATACATCAAAATGGAGAAAGAGTTCATGTGATATTCAGATGCCGTACACCAGCTCTTACATGGAAAATAAGATGGAAATGATTGCAGATTTAGATGCAAAGCTACCCATTGAAGTCTTCGAAACATTATTTGATGAGGATGCAGTTAATTTAATTGTTGAGCAAACTTGCCTCTATGCATCGCAAGTCAATTTCCACAATTTTGTATTTTCCGAAAATGACTTGAAAGTTTTTTTGGGTACTACGAGGGTCGTTTGATAAGTCCGTGACTTTTTGTATTTGCCGCGCACCTGCTCTAAATACAACACTGCTCCTGTCAGCAGTTATCGATTAACAGCTGACTGTAAAATTTTGAGAAAGCTGCGTTTCTTAGTTTGCGTTTTATAGGCATTGAAAGCAGACGATCTCGTGAATTTTAACGAAAATGGAAAAAAGTGAATTTCGTGTGCTAATTAAGCATTATTTTTTGCGTAAAAAATCCATCACCGAAACCAAGGAAAGACTTGATAAATATTATGGGGACTCTGCACCATCAATTTCAATGGTTAAGAAATGGTTTACTGAGTTCCGTTGTGGTCGTACCAGTACAAGTGATGCCGAACGTTCAGGTCGCCCAAAAGAGGTCGTCATGCCAGAAATCGTCGACAAAATCCATGGAATGATATTGGATGATCGGAGAATGAAAGTGCGTGAGGTAGCTGAGGCTGTAGGCATCTCAACTGAACGGGTACATCACATTTTACATGAATATTTGGACATGAAAAAGCTTTCCGCGCGATGGGTGCCGCGATTGCTCACACACGACCATAAGCGCAACCGTGTGACCATTTCAAAGGAGTGTTTGGCGATGTTCAACCGCAATCCAAACGAATTTTTGCGCCGTTTCGTTACCGTAGACGAAACATGGATCCACCACACCACACCAGAGACCAAAGAACAATCAAGACAGTGGGTTTCTCCGGGTGAACGTGCACCAAAGAAGGCCAAGGTGGGTCTGTCGGCCAACAAGGTCATGGCCACAGTTTTTTGGGATGCACAAGGTATCATTCACATCGATTACCTTGAAAAGGGTAAAACGATCACCGGCGAATATTATTCAGAGCTTTTGGACAGATTCGATATTGATTTGAAGCAGAAACGACCGCATTTGGCGAAAAAAAAGTGCTGTTCCATCAGGACAATGCACGGGTGCACACGTGTGTAGTCAGCATGGCAAAATTTCATAAATTGGGCTACGAACTGCTACCCCATCCAGCATATTCTCCAGATTTAGCCCCCTGTGACTATTTTTTGTTTCCAAACATGAAGAAATGGCTCGGCGGTAAGAGATTCGGGTCAAATGAAGAGGTCATCACAGAAACAAACGACTATTTTGAGGGCCTTGAGAAAACCTATTATTTGGAAGGAATAAAAAAATTGGAAAAACGCTGGACTAAATGTATAGAGATAAAAGGAGATTATGTTGAGAAATAAAACGCTTCTTTGACGAAAAAAATATATTTTATTCAAAAAGTCACGGACTTATCAAACGACCCTCGTACTTTTCTTCACCGGATATTGTTTTCTTCAAACAAAAGGATTTCGAGCTGTGCGCGAATCGAGACCAAAAAAATGTCCATTGGAGTCAAACGCCGCATTCAAAAAGGATAAAAGAGGATTTTATGATCACAGATATGACACGACCAATAAAATACTATTTTTGAAATGGAACGACAACAGCCGATGAGCCGTGAATCGATGGTGTTCAACAACAAAGTCCAAAATAGGTGTCAAACAACCAAAACTTATCGCTGAATACAACACAGGAATGGGTGGTGTTGACCTCCACGATCAAGCACTAAATAACTACAGGATAAAAATTCGTGGTAAGAAGTGGTGGTGGCCACTTTTCACTTCAATGATTTCTTCCGTTATGGTGAACGCATGGAAGTTGTATAAAACAGCTAACATCTGTAATATGGATTTGCTAAATTTTCATCGTACTATTGTCCGCCATTCTCTACGAAATTACAGAAATGCGCCATCAACTTCGAACCGATCAATAGCTTCCTCTGTTCCAATTACTCCTGGAAATCACTTTCCTAAAAGGATTGAAAAGCCATTACGCTGTCGTCAATGTCACAATTGAGTAAGATGGATTTGTGAGCTTTGTGACATCACGCTTTGTGTAGAAAAAGATTGTTTTAAGATTTACCACACAAAATAAATTAAGTTATATGTAAAATGCATTCTGCCATTGTACCTGCTCGGGTACAGGCTCAAAAACATATTGAATAACGGTTTTTTGTTACAAAATCATATTTTCCCGATTCACTTTATTGTTTTCTATTAAAATAATTCAATGCATTGATAAAATTTTGGTTTTAAACACTCTTGGCTATTAATGCGTTAAGCACATTAAACTGTATCGTAAAAATAGTAATTATATTGTAGCTATCCAGTCCATCGAAGTTGAACTTCTTTTCATCGAAGAAAACCACCGTCTTCCACTCTTTGTTCCACGTCATGCGTTCTTGGGCTTCCTTACAAGCATCATTGGTTTTCTTTTTTATTTTTAATCTCTTTAAATGTTTGGCGCTTTAAATAATTCGTTTTACCGTGGCCACACTAGCATTTAGGCCGCATTTTTCCTTAATTTTTCCAGCAGAATGGTGGGAGTTTGAGGAAGTTCGTAGGACAAGTCGCCTCTCTGATGGTGTTGTTGCATATTTTTTCCTCCTTTCATTTTTTTTCCGTAGTCGGCTCAATTACGAAAAAGTGAAGTCAAAAGTATAAAACCTATTCAGCGAATTTCCTTTTTCTTAAACATAATAGGTAAGCAATTAAAGATTCAAAACAAAAAAAAAAAAATGATAGAAAAAAACGCAATTGGACAAAAGAGAGCAAAATGTGCGAAATATTTTTCTAACCTCAGTTGAGCGGCACTGTGCACATTTACATTTGTATACAACCAATAGCATGGTAAATCGGTATGAATGTATGCAAGTATTTACATGCGTACATATTCATAATATGCATACGTGAACAAATAATAATATAATAATATTTCATATTTTATTTATTTAAATAAATACTAATTTTGATTACTCGATATATTGCCAGTTACCGATATTGGCCAATTTAAATAAATAAATAAAGAAATACAGATATATACTGCTTACACCGCAGTCATTCGCGCGCTAGGAAATTGCGGCGATAAATTATTGGCAACGTATCGAAGTTAAATGAAAGGTGGCAGCGCAATGCAGTTTTATGATTAATTTGTAGCTTGCGATTACAATTAGACACTTTTGATGGAAACATAGGTCGAAGGGTATCCCACTGTCGCGTGCCGCTCAAGTGTTGCTCTCGTTAAGTGTTATTTTTTCGTTCAAAACAAAAATGTTTCCGAAACTTTCAACGAATTATCAAAAACTAAAATGATTGAGTGTTTAAGAAGTCTTTTAAAAATTATTATGAACTAAAAAAATGAAAGTAAAGCAGTCGAAAATCTTCAGATTTGAAAGGTCTACGTATGTGGAAGTAATGCTTCGTTTATGTTGTTATTCTAAGCTAATGTAAATGTAAAAATTAAAATCCACCCACAGACCGGCATCGAATGCCGTGTTCCGCGATTTCACCCCATTATGATAGTGCAAGGTGCTGCAAAACAACTTTAGGGAAGAAGATATTTCCACTACCCAACGTCGCCTTAAAATTGCACTTCAATAGGCTGTGAAGCGCTATTGCGCACAGGTGCAGTGGCTGCCGTGGAGCAGGCGGTGAATGCTTGCGAGGCAGATCCCACCTTTAATGACAGCTATGGAGCGGTGCTTACAACCGAAGGCAACGTGGAAATGGATGCGTTTATAATAAATGGCGCCAATTTGGATGCAGATTGCGTTTAACAAACACGCGACATTGTCCATCTGCCGGGTCGTATTGGCGACGCAGCGTCTGGCGCCGGAACTTATGCACCAACCAACTGTCAGGCAAACTAATTGCTTGGGATCAGGTTCGGTGTAGAGTGCTTCCAAATGCTTCTTTTGCAATGCATACCATTCGTTTACATCGGACACTAACTTCTCGTAGATGTGCTGCTCCAATTCCAAATCCTGATCAAACACGTTAAGCTCCAAACGCAAAATTTTCTCCAGTTCAGACAGCAAAATAACAATGCTTGTTTGATTCATTTATAGTAATTCTAGCCACTTACCAATTACATTTTTCGATTGACATCTGTATTGTTTTTGCGTGCATTTATAATACGTTGGCGATATTTATATTATTATATGAAACAATGTTAAAATAATACACAAGTTTTTTTCTCACGTAGATTTGTCCAAACGAAGTTGCTTAGCCACATTTTAAACATGTCGCTTTTACTCAACGCTGGTGTTGTATACAGGAATTCTGGGACACTGCATTGCAGTAAATTTGCAGGTAATTATAAAAAAGAAAAATTACAAAAAAAAAATTATTAATAATCAATTGTTTCGGCAGGCTCTCTGAGCAAACACTCAGCTGTTCTACCATCGATCCAGTTATTATTATTAAAACATCGTACACATCTTTTATGCTATCGGTATGGGTATTTATCGACACATCGTTTTGCATAAGTACACAGCTGTTAGTAAATTATTTCATATTTATATTTATTATATTATATTTTTATTTTTATATGTCTGCATTAGTATTTTAAATAGGCGTATGCTAGAATCACAATTAAATTGAATACACACCGCCTGTATTTATCGGATTACAGTCCTGCTATAAATATGTTGCTTACCAACACTGTTACATCGGGTTGCATTGAGCATTATTTGACACATGAAACTTGGCATACTTTGTAGAGCTGGAAATACATCGATGTTTGCCTACATCGATGTTTCGATGTTTTTCAAAAAAAAACATCGATGTATCGATACATCGAACTTTTTTATTAAATTGATAAGAAAAACGTGTTTAGCTTACCAAATCGCTGCAAAGTAGTGACGGGTGTAGTTAGACGGCTGGTAGTTTATCTTTACGATGGTAAAGCCTAAACATCGAACATCGATGTTTAAAAATCTCGATGTCTCCGATGTTTTGAAAACATCGATGTATCGATACATCGCCGATGTTCTTTCCAGCTCTATTACTTTGTATTTCCGCTCCTTCTTTTACCAACGTGCGTAGTGTTTAGTATAAGGTTAGAGTTACATTTTCGATAGTTTTTTCAAATAAAATAAGTGCTAAAATGTTGAAAATTTGTGCTTCAAATAGATGCCAGCCCCGGTCGCTAAGAAACCAGCAGCAAAAAAGCTGCCCGCTGTGCCGGAATCCAAGCTAAAATTTAACAAGAAAAAAATCACCAAGCGTGTCGCTGAGACGAAACGTCGCCTGAAGAAGGCTGCCGTTATTGCTCTGCGCAAGAAGGAGAATCTGGTCCGTGCCGAGAAGTACCAAAACGAGTACATTAAGGCCAATCAACGCGAAATTAAGCTGCGTCGTCTGGCTAAAAAGCGTAACCAATTGTACGGGCCCGCGGAAGCCAAATTGGCTTTTGTCATGCGTATCCGTGGGTGAGTTATTGTTGTTGGCCCGTACAACATATTCTTGTCGACTTGCAGTATCAACAAGCTTGCGCCCAAGGTCCGCAAGGTTCTGCAGCTGTTCCGTCTGCGCCAGATTAACAATGGTGTGTTCATCAAGCTGAACAAGGCCACCATCAACATGCTGCGCTTTGCTGAGCCCTACATCACCTGGGGCTACCCCAACCTGAAGTCGGTCCGCCAGCTAATCTACAAGCGCGGCTTTGTCAAGCACAACTGCCAGCGTGTTCCAGTCACCGATAACTTTGTTATTGAGCGCAAATTGCGCAAGGCGCACAACATTCAGTGCGTTGAGGATTTGGTGCACGAGATCTTCACCGTGGGACATAACTTCAAGTACGCCTCCAACTTCCTCTGGCCGTTTAAACTGAACACTCCCACCGGAGGCTGGCGCAAGAAGGCCAACCACTACGTCAACGGTGGTGACTTCGGTAACCGCGAGGACAAGATCAACAGACTGCTGCGCAAGATGGTTTAAGTTCTTATTCTGAGTGTAGTTGGAAACAAACAAACAAGTAAAAACGTTCTGGCGACTGCAAAAGAAATAAAATTAATCCGCATAACAAAATTATTTCACTCTTTAACTATGATCTTGTAAAAGTAAACAAACCTTGCTATCGAAACTTGTATGATCAATGCCAGGTGTATAACTCATCTTGAGTATCGAAAACATATAGTCAGCTACGCTTTTCAGGAACAACATAAATTTATATAGCCGAATTGATTTTACAGACATCATTATTATGTTTGTTTAATTGCCTAGAGTTCTTTCTGATGTTCCCTTCAATATGACGGATTATGATAATGGTAATCTTTCAATCGTTGAAATTTTTACGGATTTTTATAATTGGTAATGGAACATGTCTAATGCTGTTTCCTTGGGATGTATAGCAGTTAGCAAATTAGACAAATGATTCATCGTTTATTGCATTTCTTCTGTCTTAAAAGGCAGTAAAAGTATCTATGCTGAAGTCACAGAGAAACTCTTTTAATTTAAACAAAACGAGAGCAATTCGAGCAGACACGACAATGACCATTTAAACTCTTTGACCATTATTTCCGTAAAAAGTATCTAACCATATGATACTCTATATCTATATATAATAAATTTATATTATACATACAAGAAACTGAATATTTATTCAGAACCTGCTATATAAAATGGAGTACTTCATGTTCATATTTTTAGGCAATGGATTTTAAAAAAATTCATGGACTATTATGTTTCTCCGACCCCGTAAGCTATTCATATTCTTAATCAGGATCAACATACGAGTCGATTGAGCAATGTCCGTCTGTATGAACGCGTATATCTTAGAAACTATGTAAGCTAGAGCCACCAAATTTTGTAACAACGTTCGTGTATATTGCAGTTTTTTAAAATTTTGAATTTGCGATACGGCGCTTCCCGCCTCTGTAAATCAGTAATAACTGTTTAGAAGCAACAAGCTTTTGTGAAAATTTCATTTAAATCGGACTATAAATAAGTAAAATATGATAGGAATTAAATTCGTTTTGAAAGTATATACGTGTACAGTACTTAGACACACAGCAATAAAACGGGTATCTGCAATAACGCGGGCATTATTACAAAAAAAAATGAAATAAGGCCCACGAAAATTACAAAAAAAAATGAAATAAGGCCCACGAAAATTGTGAAATAAAGTCCGCGTATGTTATTACACAAAAAATGTGCTATAAAGCCCGCGGGCGTTAGTACACAAAATAAAAGCAATAATGCCCCCGGGCGTTAATTACAAAAAAAATTAAATAAGGCCCGCGAATTTTATTTCACAATTTTCGTGACCGTTATTTCACAAAAAACGTGCAATAACGCCCGCAATATATGTATATAAAAAATAAATTGGGAGTAGTGGCGCCAATGCTAAGGCACTGATTGCTATGTTTCGGAGCAGATCACACTATATGCATGAATGACAAATTTCTAAAAAAATTTAAAAGGCCAAGTTAGTAAATGAAGAATTTTTAAAGATGAAATATATTAATTGAGCTTCTTGCCTTTCGAGATTATAACTAATGTTTCTATAATAGGTGAATTCTGAAAGTGGCATTGAAAAATTATTCAAAGAATTATAGGATAATTGCCTTTCAAATCATTTAACCAAATTATGGAAAAATTTTTAAATTATTTTTTACGATTTGCCTGCAATATGGGCAGAGCAGTTCGGACTTATTTTTTTTAGATTTCTCAATTAAAGTTGTGCAACATTGCTCACAGATTTTAAAATGGTTGCATGGGGAGAGCAAGATATCTCTTGGGTTTTCGGTGCAAATAATGCACATCAAGACATTAATCATTTGACTGAGTTTAAAATTATTGTCCGGATCCTCCAAGTCGTCCTGTTCGACGACTTTACTCGCATTGACTTCTTCGTTTTCTTTAGGTAATTTTAAGTAGTCCCACTCCAAAATATCGTTTTGCCTATTGGTCATATACTTAAAAAAATATTCAAGTGATATTTTTCCCACCATTAGATCTGCTGTTTAACTTTGTAAGCGGTTTTCCTGGGTCTGTTGCATTTTTCGCTTTTTAGGTAGCGCGTCCATTACCCCATCTATTGCGTTCTTCAGTTTTTCTGCTGTACAATAATCGGTATCCCGCAAAGCTTTTAGAAATTCAAAGAAATTTCCATTTTTTTTTTTACTTTTCTGGCTAATATGGAGTTACAAAACCATTTCTTTTTGGTTTGGTTTAACCAATGGCAAAATCTGAAAAGACCAGAACCAGATGTAGCATTCCTAATTCTTTTTTAACAATTTTCAAATTCCTTTTATATTTAAAATCTTTCTTCTTAAAGCTTGGCAATAATGGAACCAACAGCCCTTTAGAATCACAGATGGGAATACTGTTTTCAATGCCTTTCGGAGACCGAACTCGTAGTCAGTCATAAAACTGTGCGGCTCCAATTTTAAAATATTTTGATTAATAAAACCAAAAAGGTGTTGATAAGCTCCTGCGGATTTGTTGGACATCAGAATTATGGAATTTATTATTTCAATATAATAATAAAATACGCTAAAGTATTTTATCAGCCAGCCCATTAGCCAAATTGAAAAAACACTTTTATTAGTTTCCCTTAAATTGTTATTTTATTCAACCGCACGCTCTCGTTGTCTTCAAGTGAATTAAACGCTAAACTCAAGATTATTAAATTAAGTGGCAACTACAACTGAGTGGGAGAGCACAATAAGGAAGTGCATCCTCTCTTTCCGAGATCCTATTGATCTCACCACACTTGCATACACTCAACTTTGTATATATGTGACTTTTGTATTTTCAACACACCACCACAAAAGTTGCATTGATACAAATTGATCAAAAATTAAATGAAATAAAAAATGACTTTTAGACGAGTGCGTGCATTTTCTAAAGGTTGTATTCTTGTTGTTTTCTTTTTCTCTTTTTTTATACCCTTGGACCATTGAAAATGGTCAAAAAAGGGTATACTAACTTTGTGCAAATGTATGTAACGGGCAAAAGGAGGCGTCGGAGACCTGTATACCATACGCAGATCAAGTATATTTTCAATTTGGAATAACACGCCTACCGCCCCGCAAACCGCCAATTTTGATTTACATGGCGATTTACTCATTTCTTAACGTTCTGCTTTAGTATATATATAGATAAATACTATATGAACTTATCCTCCAAATTGCAATCCGATCGGACAATAAATACTGAAGTTATTAGATAAACCATTTGGACCCTTCGACCAGCAAAGAAGTTGTCGATGACGTCAGAACTAAATTACTTGCGTAGGAAAGAAAAGGACTCGACTCTTCTTTTCCATGCACATGTCAATACTCAACCAATAGGTGGCGTGGTAAATGAATATGAATGTATGCAAGTATTTACATGCTTGTGTACATATTCATAATATGCCTACGTGCACATATGATTATTATTTAATAATTCATATTTTAGGGTCAGTAAAAAATACAAAACTATAAAATGCAATTAAATAAATATTAATTTTGATTACTCGATATATTGCAAGTTATCGATATTGGCCAATTCAAAATTTATAAAGAAATACCGATATATACTGCTCACACCGCTTTTTGCAGTCTTGCGCTAGGAAAATTATTGACAACGTATCGAAATTGATGCAAGGTGGCAGCGCACTGCAGTGTCATGATTAATTTGTAGCTTGCGGTTAGTATTATACAATTACATACTTTTTATAGCAACATACGTCCAAGGGTATCCCACTGTCGCGTGGCGCTCGACTGTTGCTCTCGTTTCTTCTGGGGTCTCTTTTTCTGAACCAGCATTTGCTGCAATGAATTGGGAAAACCCAGTAAAACCCAATTAGTTCAATCAAACAAAAATTTAACAAGATTTGATTAGATAAACATATTAATGGTTAGACTATGAATTATTTTGATTGATTGATTATAGTTATAAAAATTTTTCATCATTCAGGCTTCAGTTAGCCCCAGTTGGTCCCGGAGTGCTGTGAATCTGGCAGTTGGTAGTGGCTTTGTCAAAATATCGGCCAATTGTAAATCTGTGGGAAGATACTTAACACAAATTAGTTTGTTTTCAATTTGTTCCCTTGTAAAATGATATATGTGCTTAGTTCGCTTGTGGCAAGTAGGATTAATGGCTATACTTATACAACCTTGGTTATCCTCGAAAATAATTATTGGACCATTTAATTTAAATCTCATTTCATCTGTTAATGATTTAAGCCATAATGCTTCCTTACTTATTCGAATAAGGCCATATATTCAGCTTCAGTAGATGAAGCAGCAACAGATTTCTGTTTCATAGTACTCCAGCAAATTGAACAATTTTCAAACATTTTAAATATATACCCCGCAGTACTTCTTCTGTCAGTCTCATATCCGGCCCAATCTGAATCAACATACCCCATAAGAATTTTATTTACTTTTAAATTCCTTTTAAATGATAATTTCAAGTCACCAGTTCCTTTGAGGTATCTTAAAATTCTTTTAAGACATTGCCACAATTCTCTATTATTATAGTTAGTATATCGACTTAAGATACTTTTTACTGTACTTAAATCCGGTCGTGTACATAACATTACATACATTAAACAACCAATCAAATTCCTACATCTACTATGTTTTTATCCTTAGGCTTTTGCACTAAGCACCATGTATTATTTACAAAATGAGGATTAAGTTCGTCTTTAATGGCATCCTCCCACAAGGTTCTGTCATCACGAGTTTTAATCTCCTCATATGTATTATCATATTTAAAAGATATTTTATTTAAACATATTTGGGTATTCATCAGACACTTTTCTAAAAATCTATATGATAACTTGGGTTTATCTTTAATTCTCTCAGTGCGTCTAATTTTTTCTTGATTTTCATTTTCATTTATTTTATCACCAGTTTCAGCCACTGGATCGGTATTCTCGAGACAGGTTGAATTTTCATTTAGATTTTCATCTGACTTTGAATCCGTAAATTCACAATTCTCTTCAATTAGAGAATCACAATATTGGTCAAAAACATCATGTTTTTCCACAGAGTCATTTCATTTAAAGTCACAGATTTCATGTTTACTTCATCCATCACTACATCTCTAGCTGTCATAAATTTTCTCGAGTTCTCATTCCACAACTTATAGCAATTTGGCTCATATCCGACAAGTACAGTCTTGATCGATTTCTCGTCAAACTTTTGCTTCCGCACTTTATTCAGTGCATATACTGTCGATCCAAATATCTTTAGATACGAGGGTCGTTTGATAAGTCCGTGACTTTTTGTATTTGCCGCGCACCTGCTCTAAATACAACACTGCTCCTGTCAGCAGTTATCGATTAACAGCTGACTGTAAAATTTTGAGAAAGCTGCGTTTCTTAGTTTGCGTTTTATAGGCATTGAAAGCAGACGATCTCGTGAATTTTAACGAAAATGGAAAAAAGTGAATTTCGTGTGCTAATTAAGCATTATTTTTTGCGTAAAAAATCCATCACCGAAACCAAGGAAAGACTTGATAAATATTATGGGGACTCTGCACCATCAATTTCAATGGTTAAGAAATGGTTTACTGAGTTCCGTTGTGGTCGTACCAGTACAAGTGATGCCGAACGTTCAGGTCGCCCAAAAGAGGTCGTCATGCCAGAAATCGTCGACAAAATCCATGGAATGATATTGGATGATCGGAGAATGAAAGTGCGTGAGGTAGCTGAGGCTGTAGGCATCTCAACTGAACGGGTACATCACATTTTACATGAATATTTGGACATGAAAAAGCTTTCCGCGCGATGGGTGCCGCGATTGCTCACACACGACCATAAGCGCAACCGTGTGACCATTTCAAAGGAGTGTTTGGCGATGTTCAACCGCAATCCAAACGAATTTTTGCGCCGTTTCGTTACCGTAGACGAAACATGGATCCACCACACCACACCAGAGACCAAAGAACAATCAAGACAGTGGGTTTCTCCGGGTGAACGTGCACCAAAGAAGGCCAAGGTGGGTCTGTCGGCCAACAAGGTCATGGCCACAGTTTTTTGGGATGCACAAGGTATCATTCACATCGATTACCTTGAAAAGGGTAAAACGATCACCGGCGAATATTATTCAGAGCTTTTGGACAGATTCGATATTGATTTGAAGCAGAAACGACCGCATTTGGCGAAAAAAAGTGCTGTTCCATCAGGACAATGCACGGGTGCACACGTGTGTAGTCAGCATGGCAAAATTTCATAAATTGGGCTACGAACTGCTACCCCATCCAGCATATTCTCCAGATTTAGCCCCCTGTGACTATTTTTTGTTTCCAAACATGAAGAAATGGCTCGGCGGTAAGAGATTCGGGTCAAATGAAGAGGTCATCACAGAAACAAACGACTATTTTGAGGGCCTTGAGAAAACCTATTATTTGGAAGGAATAAAAAAATTGGAAAAACGCTGGACTAAATGTATAGAGCTAAAAGGAGATTATGTTGAGAAATAAAACGCTTCTTTGACGAAAAAAATATATTTTATTCAAAAAGTCACGGACTTATCAAACGACCCTCGTATTTCAATATTGGCTTCTTTCCATGCCACATCTCAAATGGTGTTTTCCTTGTATTTTTTAAAGCTCTACTTGGGGACTTTAAAAACTTTTTTTTATCAGTTTAGTACAGTTAATCAAGAGCGAGCTTTTTCAGTGATTGTTCTAATCATCCGCTCTGCAACACCATTGAGTTGTGGGGTATGAGGAACGGATAAATGATAACTGATACCTTTTTCGACACAAAACTCACGCATTTCATTGGAGAGACATTTCCTGCCGTTATAAATATATAGATTAACAATTTTTAAATTAAAATGAGCCTCACTCTTTGCTACAAAATCTTTAAATACAAAGAACTCGTCAGATTTATAAGTTATTAAATATGTCACATAGTAATGTGTATATTGATCAATAAATACTACATAGTAGTTTTTACTGTCAATAGTTGAGGGCGTAATCGGAACACATACATCACAATGAATTACAAATAGTGGGCGTTCAATATTTTCTTTGTTTTTGTGTTTTTCAAATTTTAGTCTGGATTGTTTTCTTTTAATACACGCCTCACACAATTCACTACTATTTACTTGTACGTTCTTAATAAGTTCACCATCCTCAAACAAGCCATCTCGTTTAATTTCTAAGAATTTTCCAACACTAATATGTCCTAATATAAGGTTGTCAAATATCTCCCTTCCGCTTTTTTGCTCTACATTCAATGCTTTATAAAGAGTGTTACAGTGATCGGATTTAGTTAAAATATGCGCCGTTTTGTTCGATGATCTGTTTCTATCTAGACGGCAACTTCATAATACCTTCCTCGTAGGAGCCCCCCTCCTTATTTGCGAAGAATTCGGACAGCCACTTTTCACAAGCCTCTTTTGAGTTCAACTTCACACCACCAAGGGCATTCGCCATGGACAAGGTAATGCGATAAAACCTCCCATCCGAGCTCCTGTAGCTTCTGACGAGCCATCAACGAAGTGTGTGGTCTGGCGTTGTCCTGGTGGAACACTACACCCTTCATGTTGGCCAATTCTGGACGCTTTTGGTCGATTCAAGCAGTCCAGTTGTTCGCAGTAGATGGTAGAATTAAGCGTCTGGCCATATGGGAGCAGCTCATAGTGGATGATTCCCTTCCAATCCCACCAAAAACACAGCAAAACCTTCCTGGGCGTCAATCCCGGCTTGGCCACTGTTTGGGACGATTCACCGGCCTTCGACCACGACCGTTTTCGCTTGATATTGTCGTATGTGATGCATTTTTCGTCGCCAGTCACCATCCTCTTCAAGAATGGGACGAGTTCGTTCCGTTTCAGCAGCATATCGCAGGCGTTGATTCGGTCCAGAAGGTTTTTTTGCGTCAAATTATGCGGCACCCAAACATCAAACTTTTTTTTGTATCCAGCCTTCTGGAGATGGTTCAAAATGGTTTGGTGACTAACTGCCATCTCCTGGGCGATGTCACGAGATGCCAATTGCCGGTCTAACTCAATGTATTCCATGATTTGCTCGGTATTTGTCGTCACAGGTCTTCCGCCGGCTGGCTTATCCATGGTGTCGTTTTCACCGGCTCTGAATCGTCGAAACCATTCCTCCGCGGCTCGAAGTGATAGAGTACCATCTCCCAAAACACCATTAATCTCACGGAGCGTTTCTCTAGCGGATTTGCCTTTAACGAAGGAAAACTTTAAAATAGCGCGAATTTCGGCGTTAGTGAACTCCATGTTTACACGTCTATTACTGTTTAACGCAATATCCAAACTAATCATGTATAGCGTTGTTTTGTAGATTATGTCAAGACCTTTCAAATTATGTATAGTGTTGCCAGATACGAGCTCTGTAGCGCTTTGTACATAGCCGCGAAATTCAAAAGACAAAAAAGCGGAAGGGAGATATTTGATAACCTTATATTTCATGCCAGAAGCGATATTCTACATCATTTGATATTGCAGATGTATATACTTCACTGTTTAAATAAAATTTCACAGTCGGTACATTATACTCACACATTCCTTCAAATACCAAGAAACCGTTTTTCATTACTTTAATGCCATCCGTATTAAACTCGACGGACATTCCGGCATCTATCATCTTCTTTACGGATAGCAAATTGTGTGGGATTTTCTTACAATACAAAACGTTGTGTAAAGTAATATTGTTCCCGGCATTGTTAAGTTTAACTTGTCCTTTCGCGGTAGCATTTTTCTTTTTTTTTTCCAGCTTTTTTCATTATTTATTGGATCTTCTCTTATAATGAGACTAAAAATAATTATTCAAATCTTATTATACAATATAACTTAAAATAATTACAATATGAAATATTTGTATTAATTAGAGACGGCCCTAGTATTTCTTTGCTGGGCTGGAGAATCGTTGCGCTTCAGTCGGCTCTGAGCTGCCCCAGACTTCAGCAGAGGGGATTTTCGTGTGCGGCGAGCTTTGCTTAGATGCTTTCTGTTCCTCATCTGGGAATTAATAAGCCAGTGAAGATTAGCTGCTTTAAGCTTCATGTGAGTCCTTTTAGATTCTATATGTCGCCGCCAGGTGAGACGTCTATCTAGATGCACGCCGAGATATGTTGCAGTGTACAAGGGGGGCAGGTTTGTCTGTTCAGTGTGAAGGCTACATGTCTGCTTTTAGTCTCGTTTATCTTAATGCGCCAGTCCGCAAATCATCTTTCCACAATTTTTAGATGACAAGCAAGTTGTGCCGTTGCCTTTTCTGGGCATCTAGATCGGCTAAGTATTGCGGTATCATCAGCAAACGTAGATGTTGTGAGCTGATAGTTCGTGGGCATGTCTGATGTGTATAGGATGTAGAGAACGGGGCCCAAAACGCTACCTTGGGGGACTCCTGCATTGATAACGCGGTCGTGTGAGGTCGAACTGTTACACCTGATTGAGAATACTCTTTTGAAGAGATAAGATTCAAACACTTTGTGTGTGTTCTGGGAAGCAGTTTTCTTATCTCGACATCGCATAACCAGCCAGACTCGGTCAAATGCTTGTGCAACATCTAAAAATATAGCTGAGCAGTATTCCCGGTGCTCAAAAGCAGTACGAATTTCGTTTGTGATGCGATTGACCTGTTCGATCGTACCATGATTTTCGCGAAAGCCAAATTGATGCGATGGTATTGTATTTTGCCTTTTTAAGTAGGGAGTCAGTTGTTTTAAAAATGCCTTGAACAGTTTCGAGAGACATGTTAGGAGACTGATTGGTCTGTAGGATGATGGTTGCGTTTTATCTTTGCCTGGTTTGGGAATCATCACTATGACCGCCTTTTTCCACCTTTGAAGATAGTATCCATGTTTCGTGATAGCGTTAAAGAGATGGCATAAAGTCAGAATCGCACACGGTGGGAGTTTTATGATCATTTTTGGTGTGACCAAGTGATGTCCAGGAGATTTTTTGTGCTTTAGATCTTTTATGATAGGAGCTATCCCACTTTCGCAAAATGTTATTGGATTTATTGGTGGCAAGTTTTTAGTAACTGATGGTAGGACAAATGAGTTACTAGCAGGATTTGGCTGGAATACTTTCTGAAGGTGATCGGCAAACGTGTAACGTCCAGTTCAAACTGAAACGGAAAAAAAAAAGAAAAATATTAATAAAGCGCCATCTATGGTTAAAAGTCAGTATGTCTACTTATCCGGGATGTTGCCAAAGATTTTGAGGCACGAAGAGAGCGAGGTTAACATGGCAGGCCATCGTTCGCTGGGTCCCAAGCGGTACTTTGCCATTTTTTTTTCCCCAAGTCAGTCGTTCCGAGTCAGCCATTGTGAGTGCAAGTAAATCTGCAAAGTTATCCAGAAATTTTAGTGTCCAGTGATTTGGTGGGAAAAATTAATTAAATACTTACCTGTATCCATTGCTGGTGAGTCCTCCGGATAAGATCTGGAAGAGAAGAACAGATTTGTATTGTTAAATTCTGACAAAATCATGGTTGCAGAACTGGACCCAGGAGTCCAAAGGGCACGCCACTTGAACTGCCAGGAGACAAAGGGCAGCCGATTATACTGCATCTGGTCGAGCGGTGCCTATTGGCCGCGACTGCGTGCATTATTTCGGCAGCAGGAAGTTTGGCATCGTCATCCCTGCTCCCAGCAGCCATCACGACGGCTAGAGAAATTCTGGACTGGCACCAACAAAAAAAAAAAAAATGGAAAAAAATTTACTTGTATCGCACATTAATTCCCGCCAAAATCCCAGCAGCCATCACGACGGCTAGGGAAATTCTTAAACCACCAGCACCTTAAATACCGCCAAAATCATAGCGGCCAACACGTCAGACATCCTTTTGAGAAGTTAATACAAATTTAAGCAAACGGCACCACACAAAAAAAAAAACATTTTAAATCATTTTTTTATTTTTAATTTAGTTAAAAATTTTTCCTTGTTTAATTGAAATTTTCACATTATTTAAATAATTTATTAAAAGTTTCGTTAGTATTTGTCCCTCTACTTTATATTTGTTCTGCTGCAAATTTGTCAGCTGTTGTATTTAGGGCTCGAAATGTAGGTCATTGACTTGAGTGAATTAAGAATTGAGTTTGAAACGCGAGAAAAGAATACACACATAAGCACTCAGGAGACATACAAGAAAATTTAGAGTAAAGAGGAGACAGAATTAAAACATACAACTGTATGTGGCTATGTACGTGTATGCAAGCGCATAGGCATACATAATTACATATGTTTTAATTTCGTTGGTATTTCAAGGTCGGTTTGTGTATGTGCATATGTAAACTATAAACCTTTTTTTCTTAGCACCTCTTCGAAAGCGCTTTCGTCGCGGGATGTGGAAAACAAAGTGAGTAAACAACACATAAACACTTTCATGGCTAACATATGTTAGAATATGCACTTAAATTTTTAAAACAAATCACAATCATCACAAAACAAAAAAAAAGTAACCTTTGAAACATCCACGTAACTAAAGTATGCTCCGCCACCAATAAAACTACTTACTTATTTTGTTTATTTATCACATCCGAGCAAAAATTAAGAAAATAATCAATTTGCGATCACACTACACGCACTTTTTTTTAAAGTATTACGCGACACTGATTCACTCGATTACAATTCTCCATTCTCTCCATTCAGTTAATTTGAGTGAAAATAGAAGTGTGACCATGTCACATTTCTTTCTTTGACCCTCAGCTGATTTAGCCAGTAGACTTTATTTTTAAATTAATTATTTATACAATTTCGTTTTATATTTTAGTGTCATGTCAGGTTATAAGTTTAAATTGTTTAAATGTTAGGTGTAATTTTTTTAAATATGAAATAAATTAATTATAACGATTGAACCCAAGCTAATGTAATCTCTAAAAGTTGTCGCCATCCAAGATGCACCCACAGGAATGGGGCGACCAAAGGCAGGGCGGGCTAAACTGGCCACGTAACATCTGTGTGCCAACCTTATACTCCAGTTTGCCAATATTACCTATGCAAAGTGAAGGGTTGCAGATATCTCTCCGACGTCTTAGTTCGTTATCGTCAGCACGTAATTTTATATAAATTATATTGTAGGTCTTGGACTTGGCCATTTTAAGGATCACCACCCCTTAGCCGACGAGCAGGAGCCGGAAATTTAAACGTGCGGTCAAGTCCATGAATTCCAACAGCCTATAGGGAATGGCAACCAATTGCCAACCGTTACAAACGCATTAGTTCTTTCTTCGTCGCTGCGTATCCAGCTACCAGAAGGGCCTCGCAGTGGGACGACTGTTTCAGTCGGTGCCTGAATATTTTTGAGTGCTTTCCACAAAAGGTTCTTTTTGCTGGTGCGCGATAGTTGTTGTATGTAAAGATGCTGGGCGTTTGCTTCCTCAAGCTGAAGTGCCCCGGTAAGTCTGCGTGTTGCTATTTTTAGATGTTCTTTAGCCTTTGGAGATCTGTGATTCTGCCACTCTCTTCTTAGTCTTCGTTTTTCTAGTACTAGTTGTTCGATTTCCCAATTCGTCTTTGTGTGATTTATCAATGTGTGAGTGTCTGGAGGGGTAGAGGCCTTGGCTGCAGCAACAAGTGTTGCCTCTATCGATTCGGTCAGGCGATCAACATCCTCATCGGTATTTACTGTTTAAGTTGGATCCATGTGAGTACAATCATATTTTACGTACTTTGCCCAGTTGGTCCTGTTGCCTGTCAGCCTGTAGGGTCGCTCGGTTATATGTGGTCGATGCCTAAGAGTAAGTAGAACTGGAGAGTGATCAGATGATAGTTCTGCAAGTGATTCGGCCGTAATATTATTTCTTTGGATCTTTCTTGTTATTGCAAAGTCAATGAGATCCGGGAGCTTGTTTGGATCTGCTGGCCAGTATGTAGGCCTACCCGGACTCACATAATCGAGCTTATTTCGCGGCTTAATGAGCGCGTTGTATAGTTGCTTGCCGTTTGGAGTCAAAAGGCGTGATCCCCAGTGCGTATGCTTGGCATTGTAGTCGCCGGCCGCTATGAATCGCTCACCGAGGGTGTTGAAAAATTCCAAGAATTGGTCCTCAGAAACTACAAAACGAGGTGGGCAGTAGACTGCGGCCAGAGTGACGGGGCCGCTGGTGGATGGCATGTTAATGGAAGTAAATTGTAGGTAGTCCATTTCAGTTGTATTATGAAGGTGGTGTTTGATGCGACTTCTGATAAGTATACCAGTGCCGCTGTGGGCTTTGCCGTCCGGATGGTTTGTGGCGTAGAACATGTATCCTGGGATATGGAATATGTGCTTATCCGTTAGATGTGTCTCGGAGAGGAGCATGACGTCGATATTTTTTTCGGATAAGAACTGGGCAAGTTCGAGTTTATGCCGTGAAACGCCATTGGCGTTCCACATAGATATTTGTAGTGGAGACATTATATAGATTTGGATGACACTAGAAGCTGTATCAGCATATTTTGGTTTCGCATAAGCTCTTGCATTGTGGTTTGCATGAATGTCATGAATTCTTTTAAAGTTTGCTGGAGTGATATCATCATCGTTTCAATGCCAGTGGATATATGCTGCGTTTGTTCGTTTAACTTAGTTACTTCCTGTTCTTGCCGCGTAGTAGTCGTCTGTTGTGTTAACGGATTCACAGTTTTAAATCCCGATTTTAAGGCACTAGCAAAGGAAACGCTAGGATTGGTACGATGTGTGAGAGGGGGTGCCGTGTAAGACGGGCCCGATTGTGGCGGAGTGCCACTCACGTGGGTGGTCTGAGCACGTATTGATTGTCCATGTTTGTTAAGACGGTTCTTTAGGTCTTTGTATACTACGCAGCCACGCCAATTCGCTGTGTGACTTTCACCGCAGTTGCTGCACATTTTTACAGAGCTGTCGTCCTTGTTCTTATGGCAGTTTGCTGTGCTATAAGCTTCACTATAGACTACGCAAATAGATTTAAGTGTACAGTAAGCCTTAGTGTGCCCATATTCTTGGCAATTAGTGCACTGCACTGGGCGATTGCGCTTGTGTGGCTCTTCCACTGTAATACGTCGATGCAGTAGAAGCTGTAACTTGTATATTGGGTGAATTTCTTTTTTTTTCAGTGTCTGACTCTCTGGCTCCAACTCGACTTTGAACATTGGTTGTGGTTCCCTGTTTTTGTTTAATATGTTCATGACCGTTTTTGCATTAAAGTTCTTTTCCTTGAGCGCTTCTATGATTTCAGTGGTCGAAACAGTTGCCTCAATCCCTTTGAGAACAACCTGTAGGCCCCTTGCGCTCGTTAATTGGTATGTATAATATTTTTTTCCTGCATCATTCAAGAACTTGGTTAGTAGACGATGGGTAGCCTCGGTTTCAGTTTGAACCTTTGTTTCGTGTATGTTCCCTTTTCTTATGGGGACTACGAAAAATGAGTCTTCTCCTATTAGTGTGGCAATTTTGTTCACTAATGCACTTGAGCTTTTTTCGCGAATGTATATTGGAGGAGGCTTGACCTTCTTAGATGACTTTGTTCTCTTCCTAGATGACGGTTGTTCTCTTTCATCAGTAGAATTTGCCAGCAGCTCAAATCTGTTGGTATTGTTGTTGTTGTTGCTAGTATTGACGCTTGCAATTTTTGATTTATTTTCGGTTTGTTGATTTTTGTAATTTTGTGGGCTGAGTTTTCTTTTTATTGTTATGTAGCGATCTATTCCAGTCTGTATGGGCGACCCGGCGTTTTTGTTTACGTTTTGGATTGCTGACAGCGCAGCAGAACCGTTAGTTTTTTGTTTTGTTTTGATCGCTGGCCCAGTGAGAGCAAGTGCTTGCGTCGACGAAATTGCGCGAGCTGACGATACCGTAGCAGTTGTTGTTGTGATTGAAGTTGCAGTGGTTGTTGTTGTCACCGTACTAGGTACCGTAGGTAAGCGCAAAGAGAAATCGCAAGTGTTTGGAGCTTGCGGGTTTTGTGACGACACTAGTAGTGAGGGAGAGCAAGAACGCGCTCTTTCTTGAGTTGTTGGCAGAGGTAAGATCGTCGGGTTTGGGGTGATTGACCGCTCGCTGTCTACAGAAGTCGCGGAGACGTAAATACGCGTTGTTTCGTTGCAGTGAGAGCCGTCGATCGTCTTGCTCGCGTTGTCGCTGAGCGCGAGTGTCGTTCTGACACATAGTTGTTATTTTTGATCTTTTGTTTAAAGATGTAAAACTACTTGATTACACTATTTCAAATACAGAATGTTTAATCGAGCGATGGTGCATCGCAAAGAGCGTCTCTTTCGCTTTCGGTTTTATTTTCTTATTTTATTAAATATTCACTTCACTCGAAATAATTGATTTTTTTTTGTGCGGAGCTCGATAAAAACACGTCTCACCCCGACAGAAGTCAATCGCGAAGTAGTTGTCTTAACTTAGGTAAAAGTAAAAGGATGGCTTGAGCAAGTTCTACTTGCATATATAGTAGTATGATAAAGTTTGACAAAAGGATTGGAGTTGGTAAATGATGCTATAAAGTCAGTTAACTAGTGTTGAGAGTTATTTGCACCGATGATTCTGAGTTTGATTAGAAGTGGCATTAAATCCCTGACCAGCAGTTGGAGTCGGTTGTTGTGCTCAGCAATCGGTATGAGTAAGTGCGGCTTCTTTTCGGTTTGGTTGTTGCAGACTTATATTGAAGTCCAGCTGCAGCGCTGTGGACTTGCTTTCACATGTGGAGTTTCCAACTGCTGCAATGTGATGCGTGGAGGTGCTAATATTCCCAGTTGGTGGAAGGGTGAGTAAGTTAACTACTGAAGTAGAGTTATTTCCCTGTATGATACGGAATCTTCTTGGGGCTATATATAAAGCCGGGTGTGTATCGTAGGTTCACAAAGGATCCATCCATCTCTTCTGTAGTAATTTCGCTTAAAGGAATTGAGGTCCGTTAGTTTGCGCTTGAGCACCGCAGCATTCTAACACGCAATCTTAAGTGGGAAGTTTGAGTGGGAATTACTTGTTCTTTGTTGTCTGGTCATTTCTGCTTTTATTATTATATTTATCCGTAATTTGATGTGAGGTGGCCAGCATTGTGTTGACCAGCGTATTAATTAAGCGAGAAACCTGATTTATGCTATCTTTAACAGCTGCAGTAATTTCTAGGAGCCTTTGATGTTGATCGCTAATGGAGCATATCATTATTGACTTGAGTTTATCCAGTTTAACCGATAATGCGGAATTGAAGGGGCTTATAGAATTGGAAGTGGAAATTTTTCCCTTGTCCCGTTGCAAAGTACGAGATGAGGTCCTTGAGAAGGTTTTTGGTTTGGTTTGGCTAGACTGGGCTTTTCTCAGTTGACTAAAAGCATTTGTCAGTTGTGGTAGTTGGCGTTCAGCAGGGCTTTTCTTCTGCAGTACCAGTGGATTTCGCAGTTGGGGTGATTGGCGTTTGGTATCGTGTCTGATCTTGCCGGCCAAAATTTTATCGAACTTGTTAAAACACTGCAAACAACGGCATCCGAAACAACAAATAAAAATTCGGTAGTGCTACCCAATTTCAACGCAGACGTTTTTGGCGCCGATGCAACGGCGTGGTGGTCTGCAGTTGACATCATTTTAACAGAAAACACCATAAAAGGCAGCGCGTTGGTGATGGCTTTGAGTGCAGCGATGGAAGGTAGTGCTTCGCAGTGGCTTGCTCAAATATGTTATCCTGGCATAGCGTGGACCGGATTTAAAGAACTTTTCGCTCAGCGTTTTGCCAGTGCGGAAACTCCAGCGGCTATGTTTTTCGCAATGCTGGCAGATTGTCCGACTGACGGTGAATGCCTTTCCAATTATGCTAGTCGCATGATGACGTCACTTATAACGAAATGGCGTGATATGATTGTGGAGGAAATTACAGCTTCTGTAACGTTTGCTAAGATGGCACATGTGGATAGCAGATTGCAGCGATTGACATTTACTTCAAATGTACGGACCATAAGAGAATTGCAAACGGAACTTAAAGCATTTACCTTCAACAAAGGGAAGAAAACTCTGCAAGAAGAAGCGGCTCCGTCTAAGCAAGCATAGGCCAATTGGCAATAGGGCACGCAGTAGGGAGAGAGCACACGCCGCCGAAACACACAACGAAGACGCACTCACACACCAACACACCGGAGCGATATATCGATATATCGATATTGATGTATCGATATAGCTGCATCGATACGCATCCCTAATGCATAACATTTTGCAATAAAGCTTCCTTTTTTTGAATTGGACCACCGAGCTGAACAGTCGATCGTGTCAGAGAAAAACAACATTTAAACAATTAAATAAATACATATACATATTTTAACATATACACATTGTTACCTCCCACCGTCTCGACCTAAGGCCATTTGGTAACTGGCGCAGCCGGCTCGTACTCCACATCCATTGGAAGGAGGGAACCACGAGTATAATTATCAAGAAACATCTAAATTTCCATAAAATAATTAATCATTAGAATTAATAGTTATCTTGCAAATATATTAATTTAGTCTTTTATAAACTTGTATTAAACACAAAATATATATTTAAGCAATTAAAACGTAAACGTATCATATATATAAATCTAGCAAATATAAACTACACAATACACACAATTTAAGGAAAATGTCTCAATTAAATAAAACAAAACAAATATTAACCATAAATATGACTAGACTAGACACTGACTTGTCAACGGACGATATAACATCCGACTCGGGATCCCTCACAACCGATTCCACTTCGGTAGTCACACCTCAAGAGGTATTCAATTCCCTTCGTATATCGGATGCAATTAGGTTTCTACCAGTATACGATACCCTAAGGCACTCAAGGAATTTATAGCAAACGTTGAGGAGATATTGATAATAATAAAGGGTACGGAGATGACTTCATATGGCAAAATGCTGTTAAGAGCTATTCGTAACAAGATTGAGGGTAAGGCAAATGAAGCGCTATTATCGTCCGGTACTGCACTTGTATGGCACGACATCAAACAAAATCTGATTAATACATTTTCCGACAAACGCGACGAGTCTACGTTACTGTACGAATTGCATTCTTTATCTCTTCAAAATTTGTCAGTTACTAAGCTTTTTGAAACGATTACAGAAATCAAGACAAGCCTGTTTAATCAGGTTGAAAACCAAGATTTACCGAGTGCAGTAGCGAGTGCAAAGAAGGAGGCATTCAACCAAATATGTTAAAATACATTTGTTGCAGGTATAAAATGACCTCTGGGATCTTTGATTAGGTCAGCTAAACCTACTTCCCTTATAGATGCTTATGAGTCTGCTATCAAGGAAAGAAACATTTATTATCAGGAACAATCCCGAAAAAGGAAATTTGAAAATACAGGTAGTGGCATGGCCTCCACATATAAGCGTAATGACCAGTGGAGACCTATAGAGAATAAATCAGACAACCAACAACAGTCTTACTCTTATAATTATAGAAATAATCAGAATCAGTCTCTTCGTAATAATTTTTACGGAAATAACAATCGAGACGGCAATTCACGTTTCAAACGAAATAATTTTAACTCTGATCAGAGATTGGCCATTATGCCAAAACCTGAACAAGCAAACTAACAAAATAGACTTCAGGGAAACCTTTTCAATATTGAAACACCTTCAGTACCTGAAAATTTTCGTCAGGAAGCCTCGGACAGAGAAAAACAATAACTAAAATGACAGATCTTCCTTACATCGTTATAAAATCACTCGCAGGACGACCATTAGTTTTTCTTATCGACACTGGCGCTTCCAGGTCACTTATGAATCCAGAATTTGCTACCCCATCTAGAACCAGAAAACTTGCTCAACCACTTACTTTGAAAACAGCCTTGAATTCGCATCAAATACTTGAGGAAGTTAGATACCCTGCATTTAAAGAATTTAACACGTCTGGAAATTTTTCCTTTTTATTGTTCAAATTTCACAATACCTTTGACGGAGTGATTGGTATGGATATACTTCAGCAAATAGGAGCAGAAATTGATTTGGTCAAATCACAACTGAAAACGACATTAACTCACTTACCCATTTGCTTTCAAATCAAATCGAATCCCCAATTATATGTTTTAGAACCCGGGAGTGTAAAGATCATTCCAATGACAGTGAATTTGCAAAACGGCACATTTCTTACAGAACAAAAAAAAATTGCTCCGGATCTGTTTTCGTCTGAAGGATTGTATCAGGCCACAAATTACATCAGCTACATTGAAGTAGTAAATCATTCTGATTCCTTTAAACATATTGACTTGAGCACGCCAATAGTAGTTGAAGAATGGAAACAAGACAATGTTATAGAATTAAGTTTTTTCGATTATGCAAATATACAATACAAACCGATTACTAATTTTCTTAAACAATTATATCTAGAACACCTTAATACGGAAGAGTATATAGAATTAAAGAAACTTTGTCTAAAATTTAAGGACATATTTTATGATGAAGACACCAAATTAACTTTTGCCAATACAATAAAACATAGCATCCCAACTACGGATGACATCCCCATATTCGCCAAGCCATTAGCCAGATTAGTGATTGATTTTAGAAAACTAAATGAGTAAACAGTTAAAGATAGATATCCTATGCCAGTTATTACCGATGTTCTCGATAAACTAGGAAAGGCCACTTATTTCTCCGCTCTAGATCTGGCAAGTGGCTATTATCAAATCGAAATGACTGCCGAAGACATGGCAAATACAGCTTTTTCCGCGGAAGGTGGACATTACGAATTTACCAGAATGCCTTTCGGATTAACGAACGCTCCAGCAACTTTTCAGCGAGTGATGGATAATGTGTTTAAGGAATTAATTGGTAAATGTTGTTTAATATATTTAGACGACATTATAATTTTCTCATCTTCGCTGCAAGAGCATATGCAAGACCTACATAAAGTTTTTTCCATACTAAAGTCCACAAACCTCAAACTGCAAGTTAAAAAATCCGAATTTTTAAGGAAAGATATCGAATATCTTGGACATGTTATAAGCTGGCATTAAGCCTAACCCAAACAAATTAACAGCAATAAAAAATTTTACACTTCCCAAAACAAGGAAGGAAATAAAATCATTTTTAGGATTGCTAGGATACTACAGAAAGTTCATTCGTGATTTCGCAAGGATAACCAAACCCTTAACAGCGCAATTGAAAGGAAAAAAGACGGTTCAAATTGACCAAAATTTCATCGATACATTCGAAATATGCAAAACTCTTCTATGTAACGATCCTATCCTACAATATCCAGATTTTTCTTAATAATTTATTCTTACTACAGACGCTAGCAATGTATCATTGGGAGCAGTACTGTCTCAAGGCAGTTTAGGAAGCGATAAACCTGTATCCTTCGCCAGCAGAACTCTGAACGATACCGAGCAGAATTATAGTACAGTAGAGAAAGAAATGCTGGCGATTATTTGGGCAATTAAATATTTTAGACCATATCTATTTGGTAAAAAATTCAAAATTGTTACGGACCATCGACCCCTGATTTGGTTAATGAATTTTAAAGAACCGGGCAGTAAGCTTGTCCGCTGGAGACTTAAACTACTAGTATACGAGTTTGAAATTGTTTATAAGAAAGGTTCACAAAATGTCGTTGCAGATGCGTTAAGCAGAATAAATGTAGAAATTAACAGTAATGACATTGAAACACTCGAAGACACAGCGGGTTTTACCTTTCATTCAGACCAACCAAACGACAATATTCATATCTCAGAGAAAGCACTTAATGATTTCAGACTTCAACTGATCCTTAAAGAAGGGCCCAACTCCGAGTCCTTTACAATAGTCCCTTTTAAAAATAAGGTACGACGAACAATCATAACCCCAGAGTTCAACTTAGAAAGCATAGCCAAAACATTAAAAATTTTTCTAAAACCCAACAAAATCTGCGCAGTATATACAACAGAGTATTCAATTTAATTCAGAAGGCGTACTCAGAATATTTTGCTCACAGTAACATTTATAAACTTATTAAATGCAAGATATTTTTAACAGATCTGATAGGCGTCGACAACCAAGAAGAAAAAATTCGTACGCAACATGAAAATTCAAATCATAGAGGGGCGGATGAACTGACACTAAAACTTAAAAGAGAGTTCTTTTTCCCAAACATGAATGAAAAAGTTAAACAGATAATTCAAAACTGTAATGTATGCAAAACTTTGAAATATGACAGAAGCCCACCTAAACAAGCCTATCAAAAAACAGAAACCCCGGATGGACCATTAAATATAGTACACACGGACTTGTATACTATTAACGGCTGATACGTGGTTACAATAATAGATAAGTTCTCGAAATTTGCGGCAGCTTATACGATCCCAACCAGGGATAGTATAAATACCACAAGGGCTATTTTGCAATTTATTCAAAATTTTGACATACCAAAAAAACTCATTTGCGACCAAGGTGCCGAATTTCAATCTAACCTTTTCAAAAGTTTTTGTTCACAATATAATATAGATTTACACACTACTTCGTTTCAGCAATCTTCAAGCAATGCTCCAGTTGAACGATTGCATTCCACAATGACCGAAATCTATAGAATCATTATAGATCGAAAGTCCAAAGAAAAGCTCGAATGCGATAACGAGGAACAGAAATATTAATCACATATAATAATGCAGTCCATTCTGCTACTAAATTAACTCCATTTGAACTTTTCTCGGGAAGAACCCATTTTTTTAATAAAAATATTACCTTTGATAACTATCATGACTATTTGACTAAATTAAATACATTTCGTAAAGACCTATATCCTAAAATTAAGAAACAAGTAGACCAGGCAAAAATAACAAAAATACAAAAACTTAACGAGGATAGACACGAACCACTCCCGGTTACCCCAAATCAAACCATACACAGAAAAGAAAATAGAAGGAATAAATTAACGGCAAGATTCACTCAACAAATAGTTCACGCTGACGCAGGCCCAACGTTGCTAACTAAGAGAAAGCAAAAACTTCATAAATCAAAGATAAGGAGGAATATTAATAGAATAGTCAATAAGGGTAGTAACATTACAGATCCGGATTCCACATCAACATCGAACACGACCTAAACGAAATAAAACATTAAACTGACAACTACAAAAATAAAAACAAATGAAATTGAATTATTAAAAACAATGAGGCATTAACACAAAAATATATATATTAAATAATACATTTTGTTTAAATAAACTTGTTAATATAAATAATATTAGTATACATGTAACCTTCATAAATTTGAAAAAAGTTTACGTTAAAAACAAAACAGAAGTATAATGAATAGGTTAGGTTAGGTTATATCGGCAGGCCCCCTAATGGGGGCCTCACATAGATCAGTATGATCCTTAGTGCGGCCGGATAAGTGATGGAGGCTGTTAATTTCTTAGTTTAATTATCCCAGTCTGGTATGCTGGTTAGTTTGGCAAAAGCCAGGAGTTTTTGGGGTGCCAGGCCCGCTGCTTCTTCCAGTGATGCAAGCAGGGGGCGTCCAAGGTACTTCGCTCTCGAGGTCATGAGAGCGGGGCAGTCGCAGATGAGGTGCTCCAGAGTTTCTCTTACATCTGGTACCTTGCATTTCCTGCATTCGTCATTGTCGGTGATGCCCAACTTCTTAGCATGAGTTGCGGTCAGGCAGTGACCCGTGAGTATGCCCATCATTGTTCTACAGTCTCTTCTCGGGAGCTGAATGACATAATGGGCTAATTTCGCGTTTGCGTTGTTGCACATAGTGCGGGTTATTTTGCAGTTTTTTGTGTTGTGCCATCTTCTTCCTGCTATTACCGCAGCGCCTTGTTATAGGCTGTGGCTTATTGATCGCAGCGGTGGCTTCAGGTCTTCAACTGTCAGTTGGCTAGATTTGGCACCCTCTTTCGCTAGCCTGTCTGCCATCTCGTTTCCGTCAATGCCCTGGTGGCTGGCAACCCAGAAGATGCGCACCTTCGATCGGCTGCTTAGTGCATCTAATGCTTCTCTGCTTGCCAGTACACCTTCGGAGCTGATGACATAGGATTGCAAAGATTTGATAGCCGCCTGACTGTCGACTAAGATGTTGACCCGATTTTTGTTGAGTGTTGTCGCAAGTTCTTCCACCTTCCTTATAGCGAAGACCTCCGCCTGGAAGATGCTACAGTGGCGCCCACGCCGGCTTCCATTTTAGATCCGTCCGTAAATAACTTTGTTGCGTTTTCGTCCAAGCCGATTTTCCAATCTTCATTACCCATTAGAGTGGGCGTTCTGGAGAAGTTGTTTATTGGGGTCATATAGTCCGTGCTATTGAATGACTCTCCTCCCACTTCGCTGTGACCATAATTTGCGCAGGCCATATGTCCCGTAGCACAAAGACGTTGCGCGGTCTTTTGTGCTAGTAGTTTGGCCTGTATGTCAATTGGGAGAACTTTGAGTATCACTTCCAGGGCCTTTGTTGGAGTAGATTTCAGTGCCCCAGTAATGCACATCAGTGCACGTCTTTGTACCCTTTCCATTGTTAGGAGGTATGTGGATTTCTTAGTGGCCTTCCACCATACTAGGATACCGTAGAGTAGTATTGGACGAACAATTGAGATGAAGATCCAGTGCATTAGTCTGGGAGACAAGCCCCACGTGCTACTTAGCATCTTTTGCGATGCATAAAGTGCATTTGTGGCTTTCTTAACCCTTTCCTCGACATTGGGTTTCCAGCTCAGCTTGCTGTCCAGTACTATTCCTAGATATTTTACGCTCTTTTTGGCTCGAGCATGGCACCGTTTATTGATGGCGGAGTCCATTGCGGTATCTTGTATCTCATGGTAAAGAGAATTAGATCCGTCTTGTCCGCATTGATACTGAGTTCGACCTCCATCGCCCACTTCAGTATTTCTTTGAGTGTATTGTCCATGACAGAGCTGATTGTCATTGGACATTTGCCCACGATAATTATGGCTATGTCATCTGCATAGGCGGTTATCTTGGGGGCTTTTCGTTTAAATTTTCTTAAGACGTCGTTTACCACTAAATTCCACAACAGCGGCGACAACACTCCGCCTTGTGGCGTGCCTCTGTGCCCTGCTTTTGTTATGGTTGTGGTTCCCCATTCGGCTCTTACTCTTCTGCAGCTCAATAGATTGCATATCCAAGAGTTTACAGCTTCGGGGGTTTCTGCGGCTCTCAGGCTCCGCATGATCGCTTCCGTAGATACATTGTTGAATGCACCTGAGATGTCCAGGAACGCTCCTAAGGCAAATTCCTTGTGGTGTAGGGCTTTTTTAATGGTGGCGACTAGAGAGTGTAGCGCTGTTTCCACCGATTTCCCTTTTGTGTATGCGTGTTGGTTGGATTCTACGAGTCGGTCCATGCCTCCTCTTATGTGTAGATCCAGAAGTTTCTCGAAGGTTTTTAGCAGGAAGGAGGTGAGACTTATCGGTCTGTAATCTTTCGGCTGCATGTGACTGCATTTTCCTGCTTTTGGCAGGAACACAACACGTGCTGTCCTCCAGGGTACCGGTACATATCCCTGCCTCAGACATGCTTTGAATATCGATTCCAGCCATGGAGTGACCTTTTCTTTGGTCTTCTGTAGCATGGCTGGTATTACACCATCTAGGCCAGGGGATTTGTAACTCTCAAACGAGTCTATGGCCCACTGGATTTTGTGTGGTGTGATTATATTCCCAGATACGTCGGACACTGGGTTCGTGTGCATTGGTTGTTGCGGATCGAGTACATCTGTGCACCCGGGAAAGTGTTCGCTTAGAAGGGCATTAGTGGCTTCCCTGCTGCTACTCGTCCATTGGCCATCGCTGGTTCTTAGTTGGCTCTGAATTGCCGGTTAACTCGACAGAAGCTTCCTAAGCCTGGCGGTTTTTGTGACCTTCTCTATGCCAGAGCAGAAGGATCTCCAGGAGTTCCTTTTGGCTGTCTGGACCTTTTTCTTAAAGTCGCGGAGCCTTGTTCTGTATTCGTCCCATACAAAATCTTCATTCGCTTGTTTAGTCAGTTTGAAGATTTCTTGTAGGTCGGTGCGTTGTGCCTTCAATAGTGGGTTCCACCAGGGTGGCCTGTGTTTCCTTTTTACAATTGAGGTTTTGCACGCTGCGTTGAAGGCCGAGGTTAGGTGGTGACAGAGAGTCTTCACGGACTTCTCAGTGTCCGCCGTTGATATGATCCGTGTTGGTGCTGGGAGAGTCCTTTTCACTTTGGTCTTCGACATATCCCAGTTGGTATTCCGGGGATTCTTGTAAAGTTTTTTTGTCACTTTGCACTTGAGTTGAACTTTGAACTGGATATACCTGTGATCAGAGAAGGAGGGTTTGCTGAGAACCCTCCACTCCGTGACTTCGATATTTGTTCCAGACGCGAGTGTTAAATCCATAACGCTTGATGAGGTGGGACCCACGTAGGTGGGTTCCTCTCCCCTGTTAGCGATCTTAAGGTTATATTTAAGAATGAAGTCTAAAAGCGACTCACCCCTATTGTTTACGTCCTTGCAGCCCCAAAGGGTGTCATGGGCGTTGGCGTCGGCGCCTATCACCAGGGGTTGCCTCTTCTGGCTCACCTCCTGTATCAGACGCTCCGTCTCCTCCGTCGGTGATTCCCTGTCTTGCGCTAGATAGCAGGACGCCATTAGGAGTGGTTCGTCCCTGCAACCCTCTAGCGCTATCACCGTGATGTCGTCAGTGCTGTAATTGGACATAAGATAAGCGTAGATGCCTTTTCTTACAAGAATTGCAGTTCTAGCTCTACTTACGGTGGTCGGGTAGAAGATGGAATAGTTGCTAGACCCTAGCCCAGCGATCTTGTTGCCCGACGCGATCCAGGGCTCCTGGACTAGGGCCACGTCGACGGACTCCTCCTCCAGGGTTAGAAGGAGCTCCGCCGACGCCAACTTGCTCTTATGGAGGTTTAGCTGAAGGATCTGTAGCTTCATGGCTATTTTCAGATTCCTTCTGCTTAGATGGGTTGGCTATGATAGTCAGGTCACCATCCTCCTCCGTTTCATCGCCAATATCGAGGCTGTTGGCCGCGTCGGTCAAGGCTTCAAGGTCCTTTTCCACCTCGCCAACCTCCAGCGTGTTGGCGTTGGCATCGTTCGGGTGGCGCTTCTTGAGTCGTAGGTATACATTGCCTACTCCCCACGCCATCTTCCCGAACCTTGGGTACAGCAGATCCATCTGTTGGCCGTTGCCTTCCGGCTTGCCAACGTGTAGTACCGTCCAGTCAGCGGTAGGCACGTCCGGATTCTGCCATCGGAGCAGTTTGAGCGCCTGTTCCTTAGGTACGACCCTTGGGAAGAGTACCTTCGCTTTTGGTACTGACGGAATACAGGTTCTGTCAACTACCTCCAGCTTAGCACCTTCCCAGGGAGCGTCCATCTTGGATACAGTCTCGGTGACCCACTTCAGGGTGAGGTCATCCTTGCAGCTCAGTATATTTACCCCGTTTAGCCACCCCGCTCCGTCAAAGGTGGCAGGCTGAGACTCTGGCTCCTCCATTCTTTTGAATAGGGCGTCCAACAGCCTCAGCTCTACCATCTTCCACTTCTCGGGTGTCATTTTGCCGTTGGGGTTACTGCGGTCGATGAGCGCGACGACTAGGTGCCGTCGCGCCACATCGCTAGCTGTCTCCCTTTTCGGCAGTGGCTTCCTGGGGGCTTTCTCCACCTTTTGGCGCGGCCGCTTGCTTGCGGGCACATCCGCCTTGTCTTGGTCTTCAGACCGCTGCCTTTTAGTGAGCAGCAACTCCTCGACCTTGTTGGCATATTGGCTTGAAGTTGCCTTCATTGCCGATTTGCCCTCGAAGTGTTTTCGTCCCTCTTCGATCTTCTCTTCGGCCCACTCCAGCTTTTTCCTCTCCTCAGGGGTGAGTTTGTTGCTGCTAGCGAGCCGAGATTTGATTTTTAGGGCCGCTTTATACTGAGCTTTGGCTCTCAAGCCCTCTTTTGTCTTTTTGGGCCCTTCCCTACTAGGGGAGTTGGAACCCTTGACAGGGGAGCGCAGGAGGCTTTCCTCCATCTCAGCGCTGATCTCGTTGCCTTGAGGGTCGCTGTCCGAGTCTGCATGGACTCTGGTACCGCGCCGCATCTTGGCGTTCTTTGATGTTGTTGTTGTTGTTGTGGCAGTCGTAGTGCAACTGTCCTGGCCTGCTCCCACCAGTACAGAGGTGTGACCGCTGGTATAATTAACTCCAAATGGAGAATATTATGGAAGCCAATTGAAACGACACCATCTAACGCAGAAATTATTGTTAAAGCAATTTGTATACTGCATAATACAATGTTAGATTTAGAAGATCTGGACACGCACATGACAGAGGGAGAAAAATTTATAAGCAACAAACCAAAAAATATATTGGAAAGTTCAAAGAAAAGAGGTCGATTCATCAGAGACACGTTTCGTACTTATGTTTGCAGCCATAGAAATGCTGATAGTATTTAAATTTTCAATTTTATTATTATGTATTTCATTTTGATTAAAATTAATTAAATTACTTACCATCAACATTCAATTCGTTTGAAATTTCGTTCCAATTTTGGTCAATTATTTGCCTATTGTGGTAGAGTTTATTTTGCTGGTCCCATAAACAGCGTTTTTTAAATACTGCTGCAATTAATTCTTCGTTAATTGCAGACATTTTCACAAAATATGTGCGTCCGTCAAATCACAAAAACCAACTGTGCAAATTCTAGCATGTTCGGCGCCAAAGCATAGTCAGACCAAATCGAAAACCAACGGTAAAATAGCAAGCGATTCATCTTCAAAATCAGTACAGCAGCGTTTGAAGCTGATTGCTTGCGTTTCGTCTTCATCTTCGTCTTCGTCTCAGCACGCACTATGCTTGCGGGCGAGCGAATTCATATGATTTGTTCTGCACTGTTTTTCGTCTTCAGCTTCGTCTTCATCTTCGTCTTCGTCTCAGCGCGCACTATGTTTGCAGCCTTAGGTTCAGAAGCAAAGTCCAACAAGCTGTTGTTGTCGGATATTGATATGTTGGTGGGATCTGGGGGTTGTAGTGGATTTCTATTTCAAATTTCATAAAATTCACAGGCTATGTACAGCAAACAGGCTGCCCACGACAACTGCCATTAAAACTACTCTTCAGAAAAAATTTGTGGCTTTTTTAAGCCAGATCTATTATATATATATATATATATATATTTATATATATATGTCGGAGCATAATTTTGCATGTGTTAGTGTATGGGTATTCTGGTAGTGTATTTCATCATAATGGAAATATTGCATCAGCCTCTATTTGCGCAGTTATTTGTTGCCTGTAGTTTGTAGTTTTGGGAAGAACCGATTTAGCGCGGCGCCAGCGTGTTGTCGCTGACGCCGAGTGTGGTTCGATGGTAAGCACGTAGAAGAAGTGTGCGACACAAGGCAGTTGTGCGTAGTACTTCAGTGCGATCGAAACTCACTGCGCTAGCATTATGGCGAATAACAACGAAACTGCGACATCAGAAGTGGGATCGGGCTCGCTACCTGATATGTCTAGTGAACCATGGCGGCTTTTAATGGAAATTCAAAATAAAAACTTTATCGAGCTTGTTAAAACACTGCAAACAACGACATCCGAAACAACAAATAAAAATTCGGTAGTGCTACCCAAATTCAACGCAGACGGTGCTGGCGTCGATGCAACGGCGTGGTGCTCTACAGTGGACATAATTTTCGCAGAAAACACCATAAAAGGCAGCGCGTTGGTGATGGCTTTGAGTGCAGCGATGGAAGGTAGTGCTTCGCAGTGGCTTGCTCAAATTTGTTATCCTGGCATAACTTGGGCCGAATTTAAAGAACTTTTCGTTCAACGTTTTGCAAGTGCGGAAACTCCAGCGGCTATGTTTTTGGCAATGCTGGCAGATTGTCCAACTGACGGTGAATGCCTTTCCAATTATGCTAGTCGCATGATGACGTCACTTATTACGAAATGGCGTGATATGAATGTGGAGGAAATTGCAGCTTCAGTAACGCTTGCTAAGATGGCACATGTGGATAGCAGATTGCAGCGATTGACATTTACTTCAAATGTACGGACCAGAAGTGAATTGCAAACGGAGCTTAAAGCATTTACCTTCAACAAAAGGAAGAAAACTCTGCAAGAAGAAGCGGCTCCGTCTGAAATAAAGCGTCATAAACCTTCAACAATAAGATGTCATTTCTGTGGAAAACTAGGCCACAAGATGATCGAATGCAGAACTAAACAGCAGCAAAATCTTTCATCTCGTGCTAAGGACAGCAACGATAGAAGCGCAGTTGGTCACCATCAAAAATCGGATGTAACCTGTTTTGACTGTGGAGAACGTGGCCATATTTCAACATATTGCAGTAAACCGAAGAAAGAAAAAGGCACGCTTCAGGTGAAAAGGGCGGAACTTTGTGAAGTTGTTGAACCCAAGGGCGAGATGGTTCATCAGTGCGAGACATATCCAATAACTTTTGACTCTGGATCGGAATGTTCTTTAATTAAACAAAAGCTAAGTAACAAATTTGTTGGTAAAAGAATTAACAATGTAGTGCTGTTGAAAGGTATTGGCAATGGTAGTATTTGTAGCACATTGCAAATACTTAGTAACGTAAAAATTAACAACTATTGTATTGAGATATTGTTTCATGTTTTGGACGATGTGCATTTAAGAAATGATATCATTATTGGTCGAGAAGTGTTGTTCTCAGGATTTAATGTAATAGTATCACCTGGCCAATTTGAAATTATCAGATCAAAAACTGTAAATTATTGTTCAAATGATAAACAACTTTGCGAGTTAAATACTGATCTTGTTGGTGAAGATATGAGCAAATTAAAGAGTCTAATGGGAAAATACTCAAAATCTTTTATTAACAGAATTCCTTTGTCTAGAGTTAGCTCAGGGGAAATGAAAATTAAATTGGTAGACCCAAATAAAATTGTTCAAAGAAGACCATATAGGCTTAGTCCAAATGAAAGAGAATTAGTGCGTGAAAAAATTAAGGAGCTATTGGAGTGTAAGATTATAAAACCGAGCTGCTCACCCTATGCAAGTCCCATAATGTTAGTTAACAAAAAGGACGGTTCTCAGCGTTTATGCGTTGATTATCGAGAATTAAATTCAAATACGGTCTCAGATAGATATCCTTTGCCTCTTATATCAGATCAGATAGCTAGACTTCATGGAGCGAAATATTTTACATGCTTAGACATGGCAAGTGGGTACTACCAAATTCCCTTGCATGCAGATTCGGTAGAGTGTACAGCTTTTGTCACCCCAGATGGGCAATACGAATTTTTGGCAATGCCGTTTGGGCTCAAAAATGCTCCTGCCGTTTTTCAGCGTACAGTGATGCAAGCACTTGGAGATCTTGCAAATACATTTGTTGTCGTATATATGGATGACGTAATGGTGGCTGCTTCAACAAAAAGCGAGGCCTTAGAAAGGTTACAGATTACTCTTGATTGTCTCACCAAGGCAGGATTTGCATTTAATTTAAAAAAATGTTCTTTTCTTAAGTCAACAGTTCAATATTTGGGATACGAAGTGAGTGCAGGTGAAATTCGTCCAAACTCGTTAAAAATTGCAGCGTTAACTGCTTTACCACCCCCTCAATCGGTCTCTTCTTTACGACAATTTATAGGATTAGCTTCTTATTTTAGACAATTTATACAGGGATTTTCTTGCTTTATGAAGCCGCTATATCTTTTGACTTCGGAAAGGAGTGAATTTATTTGGAATGCAGAGCATGAACAAATTAGACAAAGGATTATCTCTATTCTCACACAAAAGCCAGTTTTATTAATATTTGACCCGCGACATCCAATAGAGTTGCATACAGATGCAAGTTCTCGTGGATACGGTGCCATCCTATTACACAAAATCAATAATAGGCCTCATGTCGTCGAATATTTTAGTAAGGCTGCTTCACTTGTTGAGTCACGATACCATTCTTATGAATTGGAGACTCTTGCCGTTGTTTTGGCTATAAAACATTTTCGGCATTATTTACTGGGTAGAAATTTTGTTGTCTTTACTGACTGTAACTCGCTTAAGGCATCAAGGACCAAACTTGACCTATCTCCCAGGGTACAAAGATGGTGGGCTTATTTACAGTCGTTTACATTCGACTTGCAATATAGAGAAGGTAAACGAATGGCACATGTTGACTTCTTTTCGAGAAATTTGACTTCAGCTGATGTAATTGCTACAAAGTGCAAGATTCCTGAAAAAAGAGTTAATCTAGCAGAAATATCCAGTAATTGGCTTTTGGCTGAACAGCGACAGGATTCCGAAATAGTTGATATCGTAAATAAATTGAAAGATTTTTCTCTTCCTGCGGATGTTGCAAAAACTTATGAATTGAGAAGCGGAATATTATATAGGAAAATTCAGCGAAACGGCAGAACCCGTTCCTTATCAATTGTTCCAAGATCATTTAGATGGTCTGTTATAAATCAAATTCATGAGGCAGTTATGCACCTGGGTTGGGAGAAGACATTAGATAAGGCCTATGACTTTTACTGGTTTGCAAACATGTCTAAATATATTCGAAAGTTCGTTGAAAACTGCATTACTTGTAAAATGTCAAAGACTTCTTCCGGCAAAATTCAAGCTAGCCTTCACCCAATACCAAAAGTAAACATACCTTGGCACACCGTTCATATTGATATTACTGGAAAGTTGAGTGGCAAGGCTGATCAGAAAGAGTATATAATCGTCCAAGTGGATGCCTTTACTAAATTCGTTTACCTAATCCACACTATTAAGATTGACGCTGAGAATTGCATAAAGGCTGTGTCGTCGGCTATATCTTTGTTTGGGGTGCCAAATCGCATTATAGCAGATCAGGGTAGGTGTTTTGCCAGCACTAAATTTAGTGAGTTTTGTGATCAACAGAAAATAAATTTGCATTTGATCGCGACTGGTGCAAGTAGAGCTAATGGGCAAGTCGAACGCATTATGAGCACCTTAAAGAACTTATTGACTGCAGTTGAGACTAGCAGCCGCGCTTGGCAAGATGCGTTGGGAGAGGTTCAATTAGCGTTAAACTGCACGGTTAGTAAAGCAACCAAGGCAAGTCCCTTAGAACTGTTTATTGGCAAAGTTGCCCGCCCGTTGGGGTTGCTTCCACCTTGCGATACGGCAGACGAGATTGATTTGGCAGAAGTAAGAGCACAGGCAGTTCACAATATTTCAGCTGCAGCAGCATATAACAAGAAGCAATTTGATAAAGGAAAAGCCAAAGTTGTTAAATGTCAAGTTGGAGATTTCGTGTTGTTAAAAAATGAAGAAAGGCATCAAACAAAGTTAAGTCCGAAGTTTAGAGGGCCTTTTGAAATAACCGAATTGTTGGAGGGGGATAGATATATGCTCAGGTCGTTGACGAACAATAGAAAATATAAATATGCTCACGATGACATAAGAAAAATGCCAGATTGGCAAGTACAAGAAGAATTAGAAAAATGTAAAAAGAATTTAAATGAAACGGTTGAAAATGAAACTGTTGAAAGAGACAGTAATGAAGAAATGGAAAATGAAACTGTTGAAAGAGACAGTGATGAAGAGATGGAAAATGAAGCTGTTGAAAGAGACAGTGATAAGGAAATGGAAAAGAAAGCTGTTGAAAGAGACAGTAATGAAATGATTAGAATATAAGCTTTAGCAAGTGACACTGCGGAGGCCTGAAGGGCTTATAATGAAATTTATAATAATAATGTAAGCACAAGTGCAAAACAATTGTTTTGATCATGGCGTGTGGCGCATTAGATATTGTAATGAAATGATGAATGAATTATGTTAAAAAGTTTTGTATTACTCTAAGAATGATATTGAAATGTGAAATTTAATTTGTTAATGTAAGTGTAATTTGAAAATGGTTTTGTTGCATTAAAGAAAAAGCATTATGATAATATTTCACGAGGTCGTGTAATGGTCAGGATGGCCGTGTCGGAGCATAATTTTGCATGTGTTAGTGTATGGGTATTCTGGTAGTGTATTTCATCATAATGGAAATATTGCATCAGCCTCTATTTGCGCAGTTATTTGTTGCCTGTAGTTTGTAGTTTCGCTGACGCCGAGTGTGGTTCGATGGTAAGCACGTAGAAGAAGTGTGCGACACAAGGCAGTTGTGCGTAGTAATTCAGTGCGATCGAAACTCACTGCGCTAGCATTATGGCGAATAACAACGAAACTGCGACATATATATATATATGTGAAGTTTAATATACTCCGTATTTTTTTAAAATTTTCTCGATGAAGGAATATTTATCAATCTCTTCGGGAAGAAGCCTTAAGACTTCTGTTCGGGGCATTGGAAAATATGAAATACTAAAGCGAAAATAAGAGTTTTCTCCCAATTCACGTTGGCATGCCCGCCCATGCTTGTGCTTCTGGTATTCTATATATGGAGCGAGTTCTGCATTTGTTACATCTGTGGTAACGAACTGATTTATAATTCGATAACTGGAGGAATCGAAGATTTATTCCTAAAGTCAACTTTAGGTGCGTCTTTTAGCCAAAACGTTCCGTAGATATGAGGTGAACCTCTTTGTTGAAACTCAATTCTTCATTAGTACAATACAACGTTGTTTCTTCCAAAAATACCGCCTTCTTTTTTTATAATTTCAACCAATTGCATCCAACGATTGTCAAAATATCTTACACATGTAACCGGATCGGTACGAATCGGTCGAACTTTGTCGTTTGAAGCCAACCCAAGTACCTCCTCTTCCGTAACTTCTTTCTTATCCACAACTCTATTGAGTATGACAAGAAGCTCCCCCCTACCTACTTTCAGCAGCTGACAATGTAATAAAGAAGGTTGGCAGACCGTATTGCCGGACCATTGCCATGACTTTTATTTTCTGCTTCCCAATGAGCAGGAGACGTTCTAATACCTTTAAGAACCCTATAAGCGTTATTATGACGAATAAAACTATCTAGTATCCTCATTAAGGGCGTGACAGGCAGTAATGGCTCGGGATGAGCTATGCTTTCTTACGCATGTGGAAGTATTATTCCTTATTTGAAGTATCTCCCTTCTAGCTAACTTCTTGTAATTAAAGAACAACTTATCAGTTCTACAACCTTTGCTATCAAAATTCCTAAGTTCAGATCTAACTACAGTTGTAATAATCTGAGAAGTCATACGTTTAACGCATGCATAAATAGTTGGAAATACTAATTCCTCTGAATCAGCATCCAGAATCATATCGAGGGGTCTTAGTCCTTCGCCAGGTGCAATTAAGATTCTTTGCATGGCAACACTATCTACTAGGAATCTAATAGCCATGAAATCATGGCTATATTCTATCCTACGCCTGAGGTGAAGCTCTACTACCTCCGCTCCATGGAAAGCTCATGGTAACGAAAACACAATATTGCTAACATGAATACGAACATTAACAACAGCTCCTTTGATGGCATTTTGTCGACCAACATCTAAAGACTTAATCACCATGGAAGTGGAGGTGATATAAGTCGCTCCTTTAGAGAAGTAAGCCTTTTGAGACATTCGGGCATGTTTGGGAAATCTAAACCATATGTAAGAGAAAATTTTGGGTTCCTACCAGCTTTAATGTTACGGCTATAGGTATTAAAAAATTGATAAGTTTCATCAGAAGATGGAAATTGACTGGAAAGACTTAAAATATCTGCACTACACTCATTTCTACTTTCAATAAAAACCCTTGACATTTTTCTAACCTGAAAGGGAAACCAAAGGCCTTTGCAACAAAGGCAAACTTGATCAGTACCCAGTTTAACCATTCTATTAAAATTTCCTACATGAGATTATAATCTTGGTAAACTGGGTGAATTATCTTCAAAGCTATTTAAACGTTCCTGTCTCATACGGTCTGCATTTCGTCGATTATCAGCTTCTCTGTTCTAGCTCCTACAGCTATGGGCGGATAATTGGCACAACAAAATTTACGTACAAAAACAATTTTTTTTTATTTAATGTTGTTGAAAGGAAACAAACTGAAATGACATTTTAAGCCTATGCTGTGGGTTTTCAAATAAGGAAGAAAAATTTCAAATTAATATTACATTTCAAAATATATTTTCAAAAATATTCAAAAAAAATCAAAAGCTCATATAATTGGCACAGATTCATTTAAATGGTTATAAAATTAAAAAAATGTATTTTTTTTTGAATTAGTAATTTGTTCTTGGTATTAGTACTGGTTACTATAACCATTATTTCGGAGTACTGCTAACCATCTGCTGCTCATACTCTCCACCAGCTCTTGGCACCGATCCTTGGGGATAGAATTCCAGGCTTCTTGAACACCCTCCCACAAATCATCAACATTTTTAAATTTTTTTTGAGAAGTGGCCACTTTCACATCATTTTAAAGGTTTTCGATTGGGTTCAGGTCTGGACTTTGTGCTGGCCAATCCAAAACCTTTATTTTCCTCTCCTGCAACCACTTCTTCACAATTTTTGAGGAAAGGTTTGGGTCGTAATCATGCAAAAATGTCCACTTAACAGACATGTTTTCAAATCATATGATTCCATTGTGTTTTTTAATATATCTAAATATTAGAATCGATCCATTATTCCATTGATTCGGAAGATCGGACCCACACCATGGCATGAAAATGCTCCCCAACAAAGTATTCTGCCTCCTCTATGCTTTATGGACACCACAACACGTTCCTCCAAAATAACAGATTTTTGTCCTTGTTGGTCTTAGCAGAGTGCAAGCGTTTTTCAATATTTTGCTTTGAAAGCAGTGGTTTTCGTCTGCTTGAAGCGTCCAAAGAGCGAGTCTTCATTTAATCTTCTTCCTACAAGTGTCCTGGATAAGTTCACCTCATAATCAGCATTTATTTCCACACTGATTTCGCGAGCAGACTTAAAAGGGTCACCTCTGCTCTTTAAACCTATTGCCCTGTCCATGGCAAGATCGGTTTTTCGTGGCCTTTGCTTCCGAATCTTATTTTCTGCTAAAAATATGGGATTCTCCTCGACCAATGCAAGTGCATTGTATACCTTCTTTCGAGAGCATTCCACGATTTTCGCTATTTCACCTGGTCTTTTCCTGATTGCTTCAGTTAGTAACTTACTTTACGTTCCTCCACAGTGCAACTTTTTTCCACTACCCATTTTAGCTAAATCTGTTTAAAATAATGTAAACTTAGTAAATAATAGCAAAATGTGACCAAACATGTGCTCTGTACAACAGAATCTGCGTTAATAGGAATGTGCGCCAATTACACTTGCCAGAAAAACTATGCGTACACACGCAACTCAAAACTTTGATGGCAAAAAAAGTGTAGTTGTATCAAAGATATCGACTTGGTTTTTTTTTTATTTTAATATCATTAATATTAATAAGTTTGCTTAGCTCTAAATGTATAACTTATCCTATTAAAAATAAAAACTTAACAATTCATATGATTTGGCACAAGAAAAAGTATGCGTACAAACTAAAAAAAACAATGAAAAAAGGCACTTAGTTGAAAAAAATACTTAAAATTAATAAGAAGTTGGGTACTCCTTTCTTTTTATTGTTTCTGCCAAACGTTTTGGTTCGACTGGACCAATTTTTGGGTGACATCCGGGGAAATGTTATGCCATTCCTCCATAATCACTTCTTTTAACATATTTTTTGAAGTTATTGTCCTTTGGCGAATCCTGCGCTCAAGACAATCCCATAGATGTTCTATGGGGTTCAAGTCTGGCGACTGTGGTAGCGAGTGCAATTGGTTTTTGAGGTTATAGAGTAGCCAAAGCCTTATCATGCTGGAACCATTACAGTCTGTCTGTAGACAATGCGTAAATTAATAACAAAACTTAAAAACTAACAGGAACAGTAGATTCCCATTGAAATCCATTGTTATATTCATTTCACATTTGGTTACAGTTAATTATCTATCTGGGAGATCAAGGATACTCGTGCAGACGTCTAGCACGAGTGCACTCAAAGCAGCATATGGTACTCTCACTCAAAGTTCTGACTGAATGAGTGAGACATTGAGTAAAACGGATTTGGCAAATGTGGTAAAGGCATGAGTAAACGAGAGCAACAGTCGAGCGGCACTCGACAGTGGGATACCCTTGGACGTATGTTGCCATAAAAAGTATTTAAATGTATAATACTAATCGCAAGCTACAAATTTATCATAACACTGCAGTGCGCTGCCACCTTGCTTCAATTTCGATACGTTGTCAATAATTTATCGGCGCAATTTTCCTAGCGCGCGAAAGACTACAAAAATCGGTGTGAGCAGTATATATCGGAATTACTTTATAAATTTTGAATTGGCCAATATCGATAACTTGCAATATATCGAGTAATCAAAATTAATATTTATTTAATTGCATTTTATAGTTTTGTATTTTTTATTGACCCTAAAATATGAATTATTAAATAATAATCATAGCTGCACGTACGCATATTATGAATATTATGAATATGGACACATGCATGCAACTGCTTGCATACATTCATATTCATCTATACGCCACCTATTGGTTGAGTGTTAGCATATATTTATGCACATGTATTTTCGGTAATTGACATGTGCATGGAAAAGAAGAGTCGAGAAACAGCTCGCGCTTCGCGCTCGCATCGTTTGTCCTTTTCTTTCATGCACAAGTAATTTAGTTCTGACGTCATCGACAACTTTTTTGCTGGTCGAAGGGTCGAAATGGTTTATCTAATAACTTCAGTGTTTATTGTCCGATCGGATTGCAATTTGGAGGATAAGTTCATATAGTATTTATCTATGCTAAAGCAGAACGTTAAGAAATGAGTACTTTTATGTAAATAGCAATGTAAACCAAAATTGGCGATTTGCGGGGGCGGTAGGCGTGTTATTCCAAATTGAAAATAAACTTGATCTGCGTATGGTATACAGGAATCTTCATGCTAAATTTGGTGTCCGTTGCTTTTGTAATAGCTGAGATCGACGCGTTCATCCAGACAGACAGACAGACAGACAGACAGACAGACAGACGGACAGACGGACAGACAGACGGACGCGGCTCAATCGACTCGGCTATTGATCCTGAGCAAGAATATATATACTTTATGGGGTCTCCGACGCCTCCTTCTGCCTGTTACATACATTTGCACAAAGTTAGTATACCCTTTTTTGACCATTTTCAATGGTCCAAGGGTATAAAAAACAAAGTAGAAGAAATGTTAGTACATTTTTTTCAAACATAGTTTCAATAGACGTGGGGATATAATATAATTTACACATATTAATATAATTTATATGCAAAACATATGAAATATATATCGATATGTTTAATATATATTAAAAGCTATCGATATGATAGCTCATAATATATCGTGAAATCTAAATTAATATTTATTTAATAAAAAGTCAATATATAAATTATTAAATAATAATAATATGTCTATATTAGAAATCTAGTAAATACCTGCATTCATGCATGCCGATCAACCACGCTATTGGTTGTATATAATTTTACATATGTATGTGTGAACACAAATTAAGTATGTTAAGTGTTTGCATTTATGCACATGTATTTTGGGTAATTGACATGTGCATGAAAAAGAAGAGTCGAGAAACAGCTCGCGCTTCGCGCTCGCATCGTTTATCCTTTTCTTTCATGCACAAGTAATTTAGTTCTGACGTCATCGACAACTTCTTTGCTTTCTTCATATTCATATATACGCCACCTATTGGTTGAGTGTTAGCATATATTTATGCACATGTATTTTCGGTAATTGACATGTGCATGGAAAAAAAGAGTCGAGAAACAGCTCGCGCTTCGCGCTCGCATCGTTGTCCTTTTCTTTCATGCAGAAGGAATTTAGTTCTGACGTCATCGACAAGTTCTTTGCTGGTCGAAGTGTCGAAATGGTTTATCTAATAACTTCAGTGTTTATTGTCTGATCGGATTGCAATTTGGAGGATAAGTTCATATATTATTTATCTATATATATGCTAAAGCAGAACGTTAAGAAATGAGTTCTTCGAATGTAAATAGCAATGTAAACCAAAATTGGCGGTTTGCGGGGGCGGTAGGCGTGTTATTCCGAATTGAAAATAAACTTGATCTGCGTATGGTATACAGGAATCTTCATGCTAAATTTGGTGTCCGTAGCTTTTGTAATAGCTGAGATCGGCGCGTTCATCCAGACAGACAGACAGACGGACAGACAGACGGACATGGCTCAATCGACTCGGCTATTGATCCTGAGCAAGAATATATATACTTTATGGGGTCTCCGACGCCTCCTTCTGCCTGTTACATACATTTGCACAAAGTTAGTATACCCTTTTTTGACCATTTTCAATGGTCCAAGGGTATAAAAAAATTATTGGTTACCTGCTTTAGTTTTGTTTTTATAGATGATCAAAGTCGAGAGTTATGAACATGCACTTACTTTTGCTCGCCACTGTATATATAACGTAAAATTTATTGGCAACGCTGTTGTAAATATTGAGTAAATAAATATTGTTCAATGCTACCGCTGTCAAGAATATGGACATACAAAATCGTATTGCGCCAAGTTTTATAGATGTGTGAAATGCTCTCTAAGGCACCCAAGCAATTCTTGCCCTAAAGATAAGGAGCTTCCAGCCAAATGCCTAGAGGAACACGCTGCCAGCTACAATCGGTGTAGATTTCGGTGTAAATTTTCGCCAAAATCAAAATAACTCAAAAAATCAACATAATAGCCACGGAATACCACAATCTTTTGCCCCACCCCATACGTTTTCACCCAGTCAAAAACGAAGTGAATACCTGTGAATAACACAGATAAGTCACTCAAAAGAATTGAGCAACTATTAGAAAAACAATTTGAGCTCACTAATAATCTACTTACCATGCTTATGTCCTTAGTAAACAAATTATGCAAATAAATCTCAACTTAGGAATATGGAATGCCAACGGTCTTTCCAACCATGAAAACGAAATAAAAGTATTTTTACAAATAAATGAAATAGACATCATGTTAATTTCTGAAACTCATTTCACTAAAAAATCATATATTAAAATATCTGGATACGATATTATCAGAGCTGACCATCCGACAGGCAGAGGACACGGTGGAGCAGCTATCATCATTAAAAACAATATGAAGTTTAAAGTGATGGACAGTATCAGAGAAAATGCCATCCAGGCAGCTACAATAGAAATCAAATGCATGCATACAGACATATCGATAACTGCCATTTACCTACCTCCAAGATTCGCGCTCAAAGAAAACGATTTCAAGGAAGTGTTTCAAAAACTCGGACCACAATTCATTGCTGGTGGAGACTTGAATGGGAAATGAGCTGTAGTATGCACACATATCGAATAACTACTGTACCAAGAAGAACACACCGTTACAATGTTTACAGAAAGAGAGTCGATCGGCGCTCTCACAGAATGTGCATGTGGCTGCATTCTGTTACACAGCGCTACAGCTTAAGAGAGCATAATAATATGTATGTAACATTTAGCATAACATTTAACAGAATGTGCACGTGTCTGCATTCTGTTACACAGCGCTACAGCTTAAGAGAGCATAATAATATATGTAACATTTAGCATAACGTTTAGCATAAGCATAACCGTCTCTCTCCACGATAAGCTTTAGGCTTACTTAGACAATAAGAAAACTATGTCAAGGGGAGATTCAACTGAACGTTGGAAGCGGCACCTTTGCTGCCTCCAACTCTTCAATTAAATAAAGAAGACACAAAGTATTATATATTGTGAATCATTATATGGCGACCGTGACAGGACCCGAGTCCTGTATAAGTTAAAAAAAAAAAAAAACAACAAGCAACTCCATGTGGCTGCAGGCATCATCATCATCATCATCATCATCATCATCATCATCATCATCATCATCATCATCATCATCATCATTATCATCATCATCGTCGACATCAGCAACAGCAACTGTACCAAGCAAGCGGCAACGGGTCCGAGGAATCTAAAGTCTGAGTGAGTAGAGTGTGCGTGTGATGGGTAAGAATAGGGGCGGAGTGCAAAATAAGGCGAAAAAGAGAATAGCGCACTTAAAGTGGCTATTATATACAAACACTCCAGCGCCCGAATGGTCGAAAGCTCAAAAGCTACAAGATGAGCTAGACCACTATGTTAGATTTCTCGAAACAAAAAAAAACCCCACCACACCCGCTCACTCAGTTAACGCTATAAATAAAGTAAATACTAATAAAATTGAACCTCCCCAGCCAAAAAGCTTGCCGGAATTCCGGAAAAAGTGCCCAGACGACTGCGAGGGACCGCTATTCACAACATATTGTGAATACACGTGCAGGCATTGCAGGCCTGTCACACCATAAAGAAAAAAAAGCGACATCAACATCAACGTGGTGAGCAGCCCGCTCACTACGTCAACGAGGGAGGTCAGCGTGCCAGCACCGGCGACGACCAGCTGACACGCAGCAGAACTATCAACGTGGTGAGCAGCCCGCTCACTACGCCAACGCGGGATACCCTCAATATTCACACTGTGGTGCGCTATCCGCACACTACAGCAACGGTGGATCATTCATCACCCATAATAATACATGGGAAAACCGACAGCGCTTCAAAGAGCGCAAAATTTTTTTTAAATAGCACTGTGTGCAAAATTTTTTTGATTGCACTGCGATGCATATTTTTTTTCTAATCAATTGTAACATTGAGCGGAATCTTTTCCGCCCGATGAGAAGTTCGGCCTGCAAAGCCAAACGAAATATTAGGAAGGGAATCTGTAAATTCACACGGGTGAATTAATTTTAAACTTCTCACCGCAGCAAGGCGTTTTAAACATATTAAATTTCTGAAATTAAAAACAATTAAAAACAAAAAAAAAAAAAAACAAAAAAAAAATGTTTGAAAATAAATTAATAACTAATTAAATTAAAAATTAATTAATTTTCAAAAATAAGAATATAAATAAAGAAAAAAATAAATAAGAGCCATAAAACAAAACAAAATATATTTTGAAATCATTAACAACATAGCAGAATTTTTAGATTTGTTAAATGACAGCGATAGGTGCGAAATCGAATGATTCGTCTTTGCCTTCCTTCTCTGATTTCAACTCTGTGGGATAAGCCCCCCTATTATGGTTCTACCAATTTAGACTTTGCTAAGACAAATGGAATGGCAAAAACTCATTTCCAAAATTATAAAAGTAAGAAATGAATTCGATAAATCTTTCAAGTGCCTAAATAAAGCAGCACCGATATCGAATAAGACCATTATTAAGCATGCCAACATTTTGGTAGCAAATTACAATAAAGTAACAAAACTAGTTACAAATAGTAGATCCCAATTTGATTCATTACAGAACTTGCAAGTTTCTGACGTTGTCAAACGTCTGCGAGAAAACCTTCTGTACATATCGGACAGACATAAATTATTTATCTATTGTATGCCGTCGATTAGTATTCCGGCTACATTTGACGAATCGGTACTGATAGCCGATAACCTTTCCGAAAATATCGATTCTTTAGATATGATAGAATCAGAGAAACCGAGCACTATGGCACAATCAGCCGCCGTTTCTCGGGAATATGTGCGACAAATTTCGTCCACAATACCAGAGTTTGACGGCAAGAAAATAAATTTAAATAGATTCCTCACGGCACTCCGATTAACAGATCTCACGAAAGGAGATCAGGAGATGTTAGCCGTTGAAGTCATAAAGACAAAAATAATTGGCCCTCTGTCATACAAAGTTGAAAATGAAAGGACGATTATTGGAATCATAAGTGTATTAAAGGCATCAGTTAAAGGCGAATCGCCTGATGTCATTAAAGCAAAATTGCTAAATACACATCAACGTGGTAAAACTGCAACGCAGTATACCACAGAAATCGAAAATCTACGTAGGTCGCTTGAGGCAGCCTACATAGATGACGAACTAGACTCAAACAATGCAGAAAAATTCGCTACAAAAGAAGCGATCTCTGCAATAATAAAGAATTGTGAGCACGAAAAGCTCAAGACCATTTTAGAAGCAGGAAATTTCAACACGATGAATGCCGTGATTGA